>CM040124.1:42040163-42268151 GCA_022559845.1 Amorphophallus konjac
ATGTGCCCTTGTTCAAGATGACCTAGACCTTTACCCATGGTGAAGCCCATCCTGGCCATGATTTCCCATCCTTTTCCAGGAGGGATGTTAGAATATGTGATTGGCCGAGGAAGGAAAGGGGAATCGGGTTGACCTATAGCGGAAGGTCCCACCGCACCCTCTATGGAGAGGACGGGCTTCTTGCCCTTATCTGGAATGGTCATGAAGTGGATCTGTTCGGAAGTGATGGCATTGAGAGTTTCCACTAGCGGGATACTCTTGATCTTGATTACCCTACCATTGTAAGGAAATTTAAAGCACTGGTGGGCTGTTGATGGATTCCCAAGGGTTTTCTCAATCCAAGGCCGTCCTAAGATGGCCTTATATGCAGGGTCGACATCCAGGACAAAGAAGTCCGATGTCATAACCATTGGTCCTAAACCAAGTTGTAGGGTCACCTTCCCTTTTGCGTAACCTTTTGAATTATCGTAAGCTGAGATGGTGGTGCATACCTCTTCTAGATTTTCTTCCTGGAGGCCAATCTTCTTGATGGTCTTCATGGGACATACATTAATTGAAGCCCCCGTGTCAATGAGGGCGGAGTCAACCTTGACTCCGTTGAGAGAGACAGTGAGGCATAACGGGAGTGACCTGCTTTCTGGAAAAGCAAGGTCTTTATCAGAGAATGAGATGGATGGTCCGCATGTAAGGGCCATGATAGCCTCGGTCACGCCACTTACTGGGAGGTCTTCATTGACCATGATTTTTTGGAGGAATTGAAGTAAAGTGGCTTGGTGTGATGGGGATTTCCTAAGGAGCGCTAGGATAGAAACCTTAGCAGGGGTCCTGTCCAGATGCTGGAGACTGTCATACTCCACGGGAAGGCTTTGAGAATTAACCCCTTCCTCTGGCTGAGACTGCCTTTGGGACGGGGGAATGATGCGGTTCCGGAGAGTGACATTGACCGAAGCTTCCTTCGGGTCATTCTGTTCCAAAGGTTTTGGGCAAATGAGCTGTAAGGGAGCTGGAGATCCAAATATGCATGAGAGAGAGGTTGAATCGTCTCCAGATTCGACAGGAGAAGGAGGAGGGACTGATTTTGGTTGAGGTGACCTTAGGAGGACCAAGGGGCGCTCCTGCACCGGCTGAGCTTTTGGAAAGACATAGGGCTCTTGACGTGGCATTTGAGGAGGGTTAATTAGGGTGAGTGGGTTTTAGGTAACACTCAGAGACTGATTGGGTGGCGAGATCAGGTTTCGGGATTGAGTGAACATGTTGATGTCCACCCAGGGCTCATGAGCTTCTACTTCTATTTTCCCGTACCAACCCGAGAATCCTTCTACGCCCCACATCTGAGTCCTTTTGAGAACTCATGGTTCCATTCCAATCACAGTGTTCACCTACTCATGCTGCCTTGAGGTAGATGGATCTTTAGTTGGTTGATGAGTTGGCAATGGGTTATGCACAATGCCGAGGTCCCTCTTAGGCTTCTTGAGGTTGGCAATAGCTAGCTTCACATCTGCCCAATTGATTCTCCTCTCACCATTCATGTCATATACCCAATCCCGGAATTGGAAGCAGTTGAATATATCATGGTCGGGAGATCGGTGATATGGGCAATACTAGGAGGTGTTGGCGTTGGGATAGACCTGATCTCGCTGAGGGGGAAGCTGAATAGAATCTGAGGACATCAGGGCAAAGAAGATGTCACCTAAAGTTTCAGGCAACGGAGGATAAGTAGCCCTTTTTGGTCTAGGGAGGCCGTAGCTTTGAGGTGGAGGGACGTTAGAATAAGGCTTGGAATTACCTTGCCCCTGGCTAGCCGTAGCTTGAGTGGGATGGGAGGCCTGGCGATTGTTGGTCTTGAAGGACTGGCCAACTGCATTGATCTGCTCATTTACTGTGACACCCTCGGTGGTGGGGGCAGCCGGGGTCTTTCTACCCTTGGTGCGAGGCTTGAAGAAAGGAGGCAAGGTACAGTCTTTTACCTGGGCTTGAACTATCCGAGCTTGGTTCTGGAGTTGGTGAAAGGTGTGAAGTTCACTAAGCATTAGGATGGCCCTAAGCTGTCGGGTGGCGTTGTTCACTAGCATGGTGACAGCCTGGGATTCGGGAATCAGAACCTCCGTCCTAGCAGCCATGATCCTCCATCGGTTTGCAAAGCTAATGAAGTACTCGTCGGGCTTCATTTTCTCCGTGACTAGGTCAAATAGTGTGGGGGAAATGGATGACATGTGACCAAAGTGAGCGAGGAACCGCTCGGAGACTATATCAAAGTTAACGAGATCGATAGCTGGCAAGGATGCAAACCAATGTAGGGCCTCGCCCTCAAGGGATTTTTGAAATAGATGGACCAATAAAACCCTATCGTGGAGCCATTGATAGGAATCCATAAGGAAACCCGAAAGGTGATGGTGAGGGTCGGTGGTACCATCATACCTTCTGTACTTTGGAGCCTTGAATTCGGGTGGGAAATAAGCATTGGGGAGCTTACAATACTGGGCTAGCGAGTGGGGACGTGAATTTGACATACTCTCAGTCACCGCTTGCCGAATGTAGCTTTGAATCTCCTGTCGGAGTGATGGGTCAATCCCTTTCAAAGGGGCACCCATGGTTGGTGGAGTTGGGGGTGAAGGAACCCTTTGTGGAGATGCTGGATAGCTGAATTGGATTGGGCTTTCGGGAATGGGTCGGCTCGTGGACCCTTGGAAGGGAATTTGAGTACGAGAAGGTGTGACATGTGGAGACATGTGTGGGATGGCCGGAGCTTTCCCACGGGAAGCCATCGTGGCTAAGTCCGCGGCAAAATAACAGGATAGCATGCTAATTAATTCCGGATCTTCGTGCGGAGAGAATGTTGGAGCCCGCGGGCTACCGTGTGTTGGTTTATATTGGTTCCTGTTGTGTAGTGGATAGCGGATCTAGAGGGGAGGGGTGAATAGATCTGCCCCTCTTTTCGCAATGTAACCCTCTATATAGCTAGATGAGATAAATTGCAGCGGAATATAACTAGCTAAACGAAGGACACAACGATTTGCTTAGCAAGATGATTACTAATATATTGATTCGAACCTAAGCATGCATTTGGAACGAAGCAATCACACAAACAAACCACAACACATGAGATTTTAAGGTGGTTCGAACTGAATCCTCAGTCCTACGTCCACCTCTCACCAAATCCGGTGAGGCTTCACTAGTGCCACGCACTGAACCGCAAATCGGAAAGACCACCGATTGCCTTCCTACTAACCACCTGGTAGGGACGTCAACAACGCAGATCGGACGACCTCCGATTGCCTTCCTACTAACCACCGGTAGGGACGATTCTCAGATTCAGTTGTTGGTATGAAATGAAAAAGAGAACAAATATGAAATCACTCAAACAAGATATAGAGTATGCACAAAGAAAAGAATCTTGTCTGAGTTGCAGAAGCTTGAATCGGATGCTTTGACGGTGTCTTCTTTCTTGCGGGATGATCTTCCTTGAACCTCTTCTAGTTGATGAAGAAGACGATGGATGTAGCTTCAATCTTCCTTTTGATCTTCTTGAGTCGATGAAGAGGATGTAGAAGATGTAGGATGCATCTTAGATCACCCTTGAGAGCCTTGATTCCTTCTTCTTCCTTGGAGGTTGAGATGGCTTCAGATCTGGCCTTGAATGCCTTGGAATGGATGAAGAACTCCTTCCCGAAACACTGTTCACGGAGGTGCTACAGTACCTCGAAAATGAACTCCCTTGATCTCCCTTGAAGCCTTGAAGCCCTTATGTTTCTAATCCCTCAAGTGAGAGTTTGATAGACCTTGAATGGTCTATAGACAAGCCTCAGACCAGATCCATAATTTGTGGGTGATTAGGTGACTTTTGGATTAAAGAAATCCATGTTGAATGGCCCTTTTCGAAGTTGGAAACAAAGTCAACATTGAAGGCTCGGGGCTGGCGGTCGACCTGCAGCTCCTGGCGGTCGACCGCTACTGTGAAATGCTGTAGACGAATGGCCCCTAGGATTTCTGGTCGACCGCCACTGGCTGGCGGTCGACCGCTACTGAAACATCTTCGGCCTGGGATTCCCTGGCTGGGGTGGTCGACCGCCCCTGTGCTGGCATTCGACCGCCAGCTGGGCAGAACCCGGATTTTCCCGGGTTGATCCATTAACTATCTTAGCTCCACCGCTTAACTCCTTTAGTAGTCCGTTCATGTCTGTGGCAACAACTTTGACTGTCTTGAAGTTTTATTACTGAGTCTTCAATTGAATTTTTGTTCAGGGGGCTCCGCCCCCGGAAACCCCCGCAAGGGGCGCTGCGAGGGCGCAACATTGAGCTTTCACTTGTCCATTCATTTGCATATCTGTCATGAACACAACAGCACATATGTCAGTCATATAAGAGTGAAAAACAATAATGACAAATAGTGTTTAGCCATTATCAAAACCAAGAATACCACAGAATGCATATGATCATAGAATGATGTCGAATGACCCAAGTGACCACAGAATGACTCAAATGACTTCAGGGACACAACAGTTCCTTCTCAAATGAATATGTGATGTCAACAATAAAGATATGAACAAGGTAACATGCAATCACTCAACCTATGAACATGTGCAACATGAACCTAGGCAATCAGCATGAAATCTAAGCATGGGCATGCCATCTCTACCAGAAATAAGCAAGGAAAAGAAAAACACACGCCGGAGCGTGGAGCAAAAGGAATAAAGAAAACACACACTGTGGGTGTGGAGCAAGCAAGCAAAAGTAACTAAAGAAGAGATATGGGGAGAGAGAGAGGACTACTGCCCAAACTAGAGAGATGTGATCGGCACCAAAGTATTAAACTAGTCAAAGCTAAGATGAATACCTTGGAAATAGGTGGATGCAACACCCACCCACGGGAGAGAGAAAATTGCACCTCTGCGAATAATGATGGTCAAAGATTGGTGCGCCAGAGAGAGATAGCGGTCTGACGATAAACCGCCAGAAAACCTGATGTGACACGCCCTAAGGATGATGATGCTCTGATACCAAATTGATGTGACACAACTCCTTGGACCTGAATTTGTAAGCAACCGGACCGAACGGTGATCTCTCACAAGCGGGTTCACCCGCGTCGCGCGCACCCAGGTCCATAGGCGGACCGGCGATGATGGTGAGGGTCCGAGGTTGGACCTTGGGGTTCCAAGGGTATGGCTGGCTGGGGATGGACCCCAATGGGCTAGGGATGCCCAATTTCAAGGGCAGACGGCACGCCGAGGGCGTGGGATGTAATGTCTCCCTCACAACTCACCCCGCGGTGGCTCTCGATTAGATGGAAAGTTGGAACGAGCACTCTCTCACTGCCGACGGAGCAACTAGAAACAATACTAAGCTAAGCAAGGGTAAAAACCAGCAGAGAAGAGTGGCCCGATGCTCACCTTATCGGTGTGAAGACACCGATCCTGGTCGGAGACGAGGGCGAGCGGGGAAGCGTGGGCTACCCGCACGCCGCGCCGATGAGGCTTCCGGCGATGACCTGCTAGTACAAACACTACGCCCTCACAGAGGGGTTGGCATAGGGGAGGGTGACTGTGGGATACATAAAAATACTACCTCCGCACAGGGAGGGGCTGTAAGCCGGCCAGGCGGGGGTGGGGAAGCAAGATCAGCGATCGTCGTTGGTTCTGTCTGCTTCTGGGACAGCCTGATAGGGGGCCGATGACGGCGCTGCCACGGATGCTCCCAAACTTGGAATCTGACGAAACCAGGGCCAAAACGTCGCGAACTGTTCGGGGATGACTCCTGAATTTGTCTGGAATCTTGAAGTGTCACTAATGGCCGGAGCAGGTGCTGGATCGGCGCCGCTTGGTTCGGGCTCGAGCAGGTTTCAGGATACTGCAGTGGGAAGATGAAGCCGCCCCGAGTGCTCCCGTGATTAGAAAACACACACCGTGGGTGTGGAGCAAGCAAGCAAAAGCAACTAAAGAAGAGATATGGGGAGAGAGAGATGACTACTACCCAAACTAGAGAGATGTGATCGCCACCAAAGTATTGAACTAGCCAAAGCTAAGATGAATACCTTGGAAATAGGTGGATGCAACACCCGCCCACGGGAGAGAGAAAACTACACCTCTATGAATAATGATGGTCAAAGACTAGTGCGCCAGAGAGAGATAGCAGTCTAACGATAAACTGCCAGAAAACCTTAGCGCTCCACTATACAACCGCCAGAGAATCGCAGAAAAGGGACTTTGGGACTTTTGATCTCCACTTCTTCCAGCCGGCCAGAAGACTTGGGCCTCGTGCTATGGACCCGTGAAACCTGCAAAAATGTGTAGAGAACATAGAAAAATAACCCAAATTAGCCCAGAGACAAGTGTAGTAACTATAATGTAAAGAAAACTAAGAACATGCAATTGGAAGGGTGGATACCTGGGGGTTGGTTTTTTAAACCCCTGTGGGGCATTTTAAAAGATGCGAGGAGATTTAAAATGAATGCAGAAGATGGAAGAACGTGAGAGAGGAAGAGGGAAGATGCTTTGATGCTATGAGGGGAAAAGAAGAATTAAGAACACAAGACAACACTAAGACCCTTGGAACTTGATACTCCCTGGACTTAGGAGGCAGATGGACGTGGGAAGCAGTTCTCCTTGATTGGCTCTAGGTCCAGGATGTGGCAGCACTTCGACGCGAACTCCAGAAATCTCCTCTTCACGCCATGAAGTCAAAGGTTCTATTTATAGACCCTCAAAGTCTAGGTTTGAATTGGAGAGAATCCAGCTAGAAAGTAAGATGATTCTTAGCAAACTCTTGAAGATAATGCTACCAAGAGTCCATAGAAACAAACAGAAGGTTCTGAGGATGAGTATTGAGGGAGAAATCATCAGATCAAACTCTTAATTCGGCCACGGAGTAGCAGAGAAAGAGCAGTTCTGCTAGAACTCTCTATCTGAATTGACGGCCTTACGATAAATCACCATTTGGAAGTAACGGCCCAAGAATAGACCGCCACCCTACGTTATCCAACAATAGATAAGGCGAACGGGTGAAGTTTTCGTAATAAGGACTCTGCAAGAAGGTGGCGGCCTAAGGTTCATGCGCCAGAAGCATATGACGGTCCCACGATAGACCGCTAAAGCACAATGGATAAGATAAGATAAAGCTTGAGAAAGGCTGTTAGGTTTTGGACTCTGGCGTCATCTAGCGATCAAAGATAGGAGTGCTACACGTCAGCAAACGCACCAAGGATAGGCCGCCAGAGACAAATGGGAGGGCAAATAGCAAGAAAGCTTGCTAAGCTTTATCCAGCGAACAAAGAATGAGGAACGAGATCCAACCAAGGAGAGATAACCAAAGAAATAGGCCTCAAAACTGACCAAGAAGGCTCAATAAGGGTGAACAACTCAGAGCATCATAAAGATGAGCAAGGAAATGACCCAACTTATTAGTCATAAAATGGGTGTCAACAGATGCCCCTCCTTAACGTCCTCTTTGCAGGGGAACGAGCAGAGGTGAAGTGAAAGTGACATGGAGCATGGAAATGAAACGGAAATGAAGCGGAGTGGACTGAAAAGCGGGCGTTAAGCCAAACGACACATGTCCTCAACCAACGAGCGATAGGAATTTTTCGAAAAACTTTGAACTAATCACAAGGAGTGGCAAACCGAATGACGCAAATCTGGAGGAACTAACAACTAAGGAAAGGAAAACACGGCCAGCGGCTAGAGCAACGGAAAAGTAAAGAGATGAGTAACTAACCTCCAGACAGGAGTCCTCAACTAACCAGACCGAGCAACAAGACCGAAGGAAACCTTCCAACTCAGAGTGGAATAATTCTCCTTACTCGAGACCATGGACACAATTATCCACCATTACTGAGACGTTCTAGACAGAGGAAGGCTCATGAATGCTCAAAGATGTGCATGATGCATGCTGGGTTAAAATAAAGAAATCATCAAAATGAATGCAAAGAAAGAATAAAAATAGCAAAATACTTGAGAATAGTATTGCTAGACCGGATAAATCAGGGTTAAGAAACTATCTGCAACCACGGCGTGCAAGACAGAACCATCATCCCCCAAATCTGCCAACCTAACGCCTATCCAACGATTAAAACATGTGAACTTAGATCATCATCATTTTTGTTAAAGGGGAACATCAGATCCTGGAACACATGAATGACCAGCCGGTTCTCGAGAAAATATATTATAAGATAACATATAGTAATGCATTAAGAGATTAGGGATCGAAATACTTACCTGACTTACCTGCCTGGCGAGACGGGTGATGACGTGTGACGGTGTTCATAATTTTTGCAAGTGAAAGGGTTAGCCATCGATAAATAAATCAACCATGATCATGAAGCATAGGCATCCACATGAGATATAATAAAATTAAGCATTGTTGACATAAATATATCATGAAAGTTGAAAGGACAAAGCAACTAATCATCAATCAAGTTCAAGACAGAAACGGTCTTATAGAGGAGCGCCAAGAGGAATTGACGGTCAAACCTTGGACCACTATAGGACGTCGGTTCACATACCCCAAGAAGGATAGCTCAGAAAAGAAACGGTCAAAGGGAGGTGCGCCAGAAGCATGTAACGGTCTTACGATAGACCACCAATTTTCCTGGGCGTTCAAAAAAACAAACCGATCGTTGTTTTCTGGTGCGGACACTCGAGCAGTTGAGCGGCGCGATACGCCGAGCCACCGGTACCACACGCGGAGCACGACTCGAGCCACCTCAGCGTCCATCTGGCTCAGAGACAGCCTGGAGACTCCGCATTGAGCCTCCCTATTTATCATATTTAGTTAAACTTTATTTGTTTGTAATTTATGTTTATTTCATTGTATTCGGTTTGCAATTTTGATTGTAAGAGGGGCTTATGTGTAATTTGGACCCCGTGGGCCCCACGGGCCCCCTAGGCCCCATCCCATTGAGCCACCTCAACCTAGGGTCCCATGTGGGGTCAGTCAACCTTCCACATGGAGGCTTCTAGAAGGGTGGGCCAAGTGGGGGACAAGTGACTTGGAAAGTCAAAATTTGGCCACCCACCCTACCTACCATATCAAGCTTATTCCCCCCTAGTCAAAGGGCTGCCCCCCTTATTTTTTTATTGTAATTTTTGTGGATGGTCACATGCAATCCCAGCCCTCCATCTCCCATCCCTAGATCCAACGGTTGAGGGTGGATGTGATATGTAACGTATAAAAGGTTGTATTTTCTCATTTTAGTACAATTCATGCCATTTGAACTTGGAAAATTGCTTGAGCAAAGGCCTAGGCCGCCCCTCTCTCCCCCTTGAAGCTGTGAAGGCTTCCCTCTGGAGGTGTGACTCCTCCCCTTATCATTCCGGTCGCCGCCGCCGCCGCCACGAGCCGCCATCGCATCACCGCCGAGATCGCCGGAGTTCTGCCTTCATCCGACCATAGCAGCTTCCACGAATTCTCTGTGTCAGCCACGAGCTCAGATCGACCTGGGGATTTTAGGGCATGTTCCAGAGGTGTCAAGCACATCCCAAAAAATTTGGTTGGTCATAAAGATCCCATTTGATATTTTTTCATTTTCGTCCAATCTTAATTTCCAGATCTATCTGCTGTCTATTTCCATTTCCACCCGCCCTGTGTTTCCACGTTTCGGACCTCTTTCTGATTTTGTTGGAACTCCCAATTTTACTGAGAGTTACGTCCGCCAACCCCACCGTCCCTAAAGTTTCTTGAATTTTTGTGAGGCCATCTCATATTTTATAAAAATCGCGTTCTTCTCTAGCTACAGTACTTTCTGCCAGTTCCTAGATCCGGCCACCTTCTAGTAAACAAATCATAACAAATCACAAGCACCTCCAATCAGGACACAAAAAATATCCTCGCTTTCCGTGTTTAAAATCCTACATCTTTTATGAAGAGCTCAAGAGCTGAATCGGCCAACTTCCTCGCGGTCAAAGGGAGTCTTCAGACAACTCACCTATAGATCTGAGATCTCGGTTACTGTACAACAGGGATTTGTAAATTCATTAAAGTCTAGATCCGGCTAGATCCAGTAGATCTCTCTAAGTCTAGATTGAAGCATTTGAAGAGAGCTTTCCAACGATAGCTTATGCGTCCCGATCCGACGTTGGGATTGATTACAGCGGCCGTTTTCGCCGGAGCGCGCGCCGGAAAACAGAAATCAAAATCCGTGGGCAACTAGTTCAACAATTGGGAATCGGGGCCGATCGACCCCCGATCGGTGTTTCCGGCCGACCGCCGTCCATGGAGGCGCGCCGCCAGGGGTCTCCATCACAGTGAGACCCACCCCCGCAGATCTGGAGGACAGCGCCATCCGTGGGCCCCGCGGGCCCGTAGAAGCTGCCATTCGGAAAGCACGAAAGCGCGGAGTTCGGCACCGCCGGGCGACATCAAGATGCTGCCCGTCAACCATATTTGCGTGATTCCCGAACCCCACATGTGACATTTTACCTCCCTGCGTGGAGTGGGTCAAATATTTATATTGCTGTAAATTATTTAATCGGGGATTCGTAATTCGGCCGGGGTTATCTTCGCCACGCCGGGTGCGTGGAGGTAATGGTCCGAACTTCTTGGCGTTCATTTGCTTAGCTAGTATATGGTCTTTTGCCGCTGCCGAGAGTGATAGGTACTAGCCCGTGTGTCCATGTCACCGCTGTGAGTATGAGAGTGACCCGTCCCGTGACTCGATCCGAGTCTGGAAGTGAGTCTGACTACCTTGAACTCTGTCGGTTCTTCAACCACGCACGATCCATGTTTCCCTCGCTTGGGACGACGAGTGAGCTTGCGTTTCTGTTAGCGACGTATAGCCCATGGGGAGCTCTCCGTGTCGGGCCTAATGTCTCTCCCATCATGTGTTGCTGGTCGTGTCCGCATCTAGAGTCCGAGGTCCATACCATGTAGAGTCGGTCCCCGTGTCCATCCCACATCAGTTTGGTATCAGAGCGAGTCGAGTCTAGGGTAGTCATTGCATAAGTCTTGCATGCATCATGGTCTAAGTCGAGTCTAGGATCATCATCATTTTCCAAACAAAAAAAAGAGTGTTTTAAAATTGCATTTCATCCCGATAACCCGGTATATCAAAAGGTGTTGTCCGAACGTTAGGTTACGCCTATCGGGAAGACCGCACACTTGCGAGAGTGATCTTCGGATCGATTAACTCCGCCACGTACCGGATATTGGTTTAGGTCTAGGTGCATTAGTCGGTGTTTGCATTAGTTAGTGCATTCCAACCTTGCATAGCCGGTCTAGTGTCGTGTCCAAGTGTCGGCATGTCCAACATGTAGTCCCCCCCCCCCAATTTCCCATGGATTCCCAAACACCCGGGCAATATGGCCGTTGGTCCACCCATGGGCTTGGCAACCACCCACTCCACTTCCGTAGGCCCGAAGCCTCGGATTTTTATGGCTCCAATGGCCCGGGCGACTACCTCAAGTGGGAGGCCACCATGGACACATACTTTGATTGTTATACTATGTCCGAGGCAATGCAATTCTCTTTCGCCAAAGAGCGGCTTCTTCATGAGGCTGCCGAAAAGTGGGATTACATCGAAAGAATGAGAGAGGTTAGGGGGCAATGGCCCATCGAGTCATGGTAGGACATGAAGAGAGAGCTTAGGAAGGTCTACGTGCCCCAACCGATCACCTCCAATCGGCCCCACCCAATCACTTCCAACCAAGTGGGTCCTAGTCGGAGGCAAAGAGCCCCACACATAGATGAGCCAAGACCCAATCCTAGGACGGTTGACTACGGGCGAGTCCACCAGGATATCCCTATTCCAACCCACTCCATTGCCAAACTTATGCAAATGACTTTGGACCGGTTGGATGGGGTGGATAGGACACATACTCCTAGTGATGTACTCCTACCCGAGCCTAAGGAGGTCATCGCCGGTAGTCTTAACCCGGCCTCATCAACGGAGTCCCCAAGCCATCTCCCCATCATAGTGGATCCTCCTTCCCCACCCATGAGAGCTCCATCACACTCACCTTCCGATCTTAATTCGGAACCATCTCATTTGGAGCCACCCAAGCCCGAGCCACCCGTATTTCTAACGGGTACACTTTACATAGCCGAGCCACTACTTAGTTGGCTCAAGGATAACTTGGTCCCACTTCCCTTCCAATCTATGGACCCTATCCTACCTCTGGTGCCAATCAACTCATTTCATACCACTTTCCGGTCTAGTCACCATGTGGATACATTGGATGACCTTCTTAACGGATTAGACCGATAGTGGACATTTACGCACTTGTTGGCTCCAGGCTTCGACCAGCCCACAGGTCGTAGTTTCACTCATCCCGCTTTAGGGTCCATTACCTCCGTGTACACCGTGGGTCATGTTACCACGGAGGTTCTTCTACTCCGCCCTATGCTGGCCGAGCCCGACTTCATTTCCTTTTGCCCAAGGGAGGAATCTTACTTTCTACCTATGACTATCGTCCCACCTCTCACAATGAATGAAGGTGATCATTTACACCTCCAAGATTTCCAAATGTGGGACAACGATTTATGGAAGCCTAGTCCGAGGGGTCATACCTTCTTTGATCCCTTCGACCCATTCTCTTGTGGACCCCGTGACCCACCATATTTACTCCACCTTTTTGAGAGAGTCCACCATCATACCCCCACCGTCTCGTCTCCCTTCATGGATGAAGGAGATCAACAACACCTTCTAGACTTCCATACATGGGATCTTGAGATGAGGGAATCCATAACGAGGGGTCACACACTCTTTGATCCCTTCGATCCCTTTCTTAGTGGGCCCCTTGGTCCACAATCTTCATTCCACTTCTTTAGGGGAGGTCACCATTATACCCCTCCCCCATGGGCCGGGCCATCGGCACCCACCGAGTCCGTTAACGGGCAAGAGACACCCGACCCTCCTATCCCACCCAAACCTCCCAAACCCAAAGGACCGTCTTATGGTTGTACCGACATTCAGTCACACTTAGGGTATGCATGGCACACATTCGGATGTCCTGGACCACCTTGCATATGATTGGGTCGGACTAACTGTAGGGTTGTTTAGGGTCGTGTGTGTATCTGTGTGTTTTTCTTTTTTCTAAGCATGTTAGAAGTCTGCATGACGACGTCCATCGTCACTTTGAGGTCAGCAATGCACGGTACTAGGAGTTAGCCGATGCTCACCGACACCACCGAGAGTTCCAAGAGGGTGAATATGTCATGATCAGGGTAAGACCTGAATGGTTTCCCTCTGGAGCCGTTAAGAAGTTGCAAGCTCACGGAGCCGGTCCATTTAGAGTGTTGAAACGCGTTGGATCCAATGCGTATGTTGTGGACCTGCCCGAGGAATACGGTATAAGCTCTACTTTTAATGTTTCGGATCTAGTTGCATATAGGAACCCAGCGGTGATCCCTAGTGAGCCTTTCGAGCCATCTCTTCCCATTGAGAGTGAGCCCACACCTGAGTGTCCACCTCCAGCCCCTTTGTCACGGCAGCATGAGCATATAGATCATATACTGGATGAGCAGGTGACAGTTACCAGGAGTGGATCCTACCCGCGCTACCTAGTGCGATGGAGAGGACGGCCCGCTACTGAGGACACATGGATCACACATGGCGAGTTGCAGCGGATCGATCCGGACCTTCTGGAGCGATACAGGAGTGATGCAGACCCTTACTCGACAGGGTCGAGTTTCTCCCACCCGGGGAGAATTGGTGCGGACACCCGAGCAGTTGAGCGGCGCGATACGCCGAGCCACCGGTACCACACGCGGAGCACGACTCGAGCCACCTCAACGTCCATCTGGCTCAGAGACAGCCTGGAGACTCCGTCTTGAGCCTCCCTATTTATCATATTTAGTTAAACTTTATTTGTGTGTAATTATTTCATTGTATTCGGTTTGCAATTTTGATTGTAAGAGGGGCTTATGTGCAA
The DNA here is from genome assembly GCA_022559845.1 of Amorphophallus konjac. Lineage (NCBI taxonomy): Eukaryota > Viridiplantae > Streptophyta > Magnoliopsida > Alismatales > Araceae > Amorphophallus > Amorphophallus konjac. Next base: position 42,054,023 of record CM040124.1, read on the forward strand.
TTTGGACCCCGTGGGCCCCACGGGCCCCCCAGGCCCCATCCCATTGAGCCACCTCAACCTAGGGTCCCATGTGGGGTCAGTCAACCTTCCACATGGAGGCTTCTAGAAGGGTGGGCCAAGTGGGGGACAAGTGACTTGGAAAGTCAAACTTTGGCCACCCACCCTACCTACCATGTCAAGCTTGTTCCCCCCTAGTCAAAGGGCTGCCCCCCCTTATTTTTTTATTGTAATTTTTGTGGATGGTCACATGCAATCCCAGCCCTCCATCTCCCATCCCTAGATCCAACGTTTGAGGGTGGATGTGATATGTAACATATAAAAGGTTGTATTTTCTCATTTTAGTACAATTAATGCCATTTGAACTTGGAAAATTGCTTGAGCAAAGGCCTAGGCCACCCCTCTCTCCCCCTTGAAGCTATGAAGGCTTCCCTCTGGAGGTGTGACTCCTCCCCTTATCATTCCGGTCGCCGCTGCCGCCGCCACGAGCCGCCATCGCATCACCGCCGAGATCGCCGGAGTTCTACCTTCATCCGACCATAGCAGCTTCCACGAATTCTCTGTGTCAGCCACAAGCTCAGATCGACATGGGGATTTTAGGGCATGTTCCAGAGGAGTCAAGCACGTCCCAAAAAATTTGGTTGGTCATAAAGATCCCATTTGATATTTTTTCATTTTCGTCCAATCTTAATTTCCAGATCTATCTGCTGTCTATTTCCATTTCCACCCGCCCTGTGTTTCCAAGTTTCGGACCTCTTTCTGATTTTTTTTGGAACTCCCAATTTTACTGAGAGTTCTGTCTGCCAACCCCACAGTCCCCAAATTTTCTTGAATTTTTGGAGGCCATCTCATATTTTATTAAAATCGAGTTCTTCTCCAGCTACAGTACTTTCTGCCAGTTCCAAGATCCGGCCACCTTCCAGTAAACAAATCATAACAAATCACAAGCACCTCCAATCAGGACACAAAACATATCCTCACTTTCCTTGTTTAAAATCCTACATCGTTGATGAAGAGCTCAAGAGCTGAATCGGCCAACTTCCTCACAGTCAAAGGCAGTCTTCAGACAACTCACCTATAGATCTGAGATCTCGGTTACTGTACAACAGGGATTTGTAAATTCATTAAAGTCTGAATCCGGCCAGATCCAGCCGATATCTCTGAGTCTAGATTGAAGCATTTGAAGAGAGCTTTCCAACGATAGCTCATGCGTCCTGATCCGACGTCGGGATTGATCACAGCGGCCATTTTCGCCAGAGCGCGCGCCGGAAAACAGAAATCAAAATCCGTGGGCAACTAGTTCAACAATTGGGAATCGGGGTAGATCGACCCCCGATCGGTGTTTCCGGCTGACCACCGTCCGTGGAGGCGCGCCGCCAGCGGTCTCCATCACAGTGGGACCCACCCCCGCAGATCCGGAGGACCGCGCCATCCGTGGGCCCCGCGGGCCCGTAGAAGCTACCGTTCGGAAAGCACGAAAACGCGGAGTTCGGCACCGCCGGGCGACATCAAGATGCTGCCCGTCAACCCGATTTGCGTGATTCCCGGACCCCACATGTGACCTTTTACCTCCCTGCGTGGAGTGGGTCAAATATTTGTATTGCTGTAAATTGTTTAACCGCGGATCCGTAATTCGGCCGGGGTTGTCTTCGCCACGCCGGGTGCGTGGAGGTAATGGTCCGAACTTCTTGGCGTTCATTTGCTTAGCTAGTATATGGTCTTTTGCCGCTGCCGAGAGCGATAGGTACTAGCCCGTGTGTCCATGTCACCGCTGTGAGTATGAGAGTGACCCGTCCCACGACTCGATCTGAGTCCGGAAGTGAGTCTGACTACCTTGAACTCTGTCGGTTCTTCAACCACGTACGATCCGCGTTTCCCTCGCTTGGGACGACGAGTGAGCTTGCGTTTCTGTTAGCGACGTATAGCCCATAGGAGCTCTCCGTGTCGCGCCTAATGTCTCTCCCATCATGTGTTGCTGGTCGTGTCCGCATCTAGAGTCCGAGGTCCATACCACGTAGAGTCGGTCCCCGTGTCCATCCCGCATCATTTTCCCCCCATTCAACACCCATTCGTACCCAAACACCAAAAGCGCCCCAAACCGAGCGACTAAGCTTCTCCGGCCAAAAACCCACCGGCGACCAGTGCGGCTACCACCGAGATGACGAACGAGAAAATGAAGAGGAAGGCCATCAAACGCTTTCGCCATCGAATAGATCGAGAGGAGGATGCTCCTCCGGCGGTGAACCCACGGGAGGAAGGGGAAAGGCCGGCGGTGACCCAAACCAATGATGAAGAAGCCCCTACGACCGTAGAAGCTCCAGAGGAGGCTCCCGGTGGCGAGGAAGAGGCCCAGGCGGCGGAGGAAATGCCATAGAAGAAGATGGGCGGCCGATCATCTGAGGTAGGCCACCGCCTCAAAAAACCCATTTTTATGATTTTTAATGGTTGCATGCGTGTGGGATGGGGTAAAAATGAGTCTGGGGACTCATTAGAGATGATTGTAGGCCCTTGGGGCCACTTCCAGTGCTTGGGGAAACGAAGTGAAAATGCCCAACCGCGAGGAGCGTAGGAGTCGTTCCAGTGACCGCAACATAATGTGGCGCTCCACCCTTGGTCCGCCAGATGACTCTGACGGTCCAACCTTGGACCGCCATAGAAACCAGAGACATAATGTTATATTTTCATTTTTTTGTTTTGTTTATTCAATTTTTTTGGTGTTTTATTCATATTGAATGCAATGAAATTAAATCAATGCAATGACTAACCTATATTCTACATGTGTGCAGGGAAAAAGACGGATGAGGATCTCATGGCTGCAGGTTAGGATGGTGTACCAGGCACTGCCCGACTACTAGAGGGACCGATTGACAGCCATGGGCTTCAGAGAACTGCTGAGCATAGAGGTCACCAAAGTGGACACCGCCCTGCTGTATACACTGCATGAGGGATGGGATCCGATTAGCTGGGCCTTCATCTTCCCCTGGGGTCACATGATCCCGACACTGGAGGATATTGCGAGGATCACTGGATTGAGGGTGCACGGAGCAGCAGTGACCGGCTATACATACAACGACTACCGACCAATGGCAGAGGAGTTACTTGGGCTGGACCTGATAAGGCCGGGGCACCATTCTTCACAGCTGGCACGGGCGACGCTCCAGGACAACCTGGGGCTGAGAGGAGCAGCTATTGCAGTGGGAGAGTTACCTGAGTAGCATATTTAAAGAGTGATAGAGCAGATCCGACCCCGAGTGGCAGCAGAGGCAGGACCAGAGGGAGATAGGATACTGAGGCGCTTCCTGATCCTTCAATTCGGGAAGTTGCTATTTGCTACCAGATCCAACGGAGTGAGTGTCAGACTCCTCCCTCTATTGAGAGATTTGGACAGGGTTGGGAGATATGCTTGGGGAGCTGCAGTGCTGGCCTTCTTGTTCGAGTCACTCTGCACGACCGATCGGCAGATGATGCTGGGCGGCATCTCGCCTTTCTTACAAGCAAATGCTTCTAAATGTTTAATGCTTTTATTATGCTTATGATCATGATTGTTATTTGCTAAAATGCTGACAAATGACATGGCTTATGCAGATATGGAGTTTCTTATACCTTCCCGGCCTGGGAAGAGGCACAGAGCTACACCCAGAGGGGATCCCCATCGCGAGACGGTGGGTGGTTGCCAAGGACATGGGGTCGATAAAGCGGTTGACCCGAGCTATCCAGGACGACATTGACTCATTCCCCTATGCATCGGTAAATTTCTAAACCCTAAACTCTTCTATATGCTTAAAATGCTCCTATATGCTTCTAAATGCTGACTTGACTACCCTTTAAGGTGCGATGGACACCATACAGGGACGAGGGCTAGGAGGGACAGCCATGGGTGAAGGCTTCCCTGGCGTACAGCAGACGGGACATCTGGTTGCACTACATCCACATCGTGGAGCTCCTGCACTACTGGCTCATTCTGAGGACGAGGGGACTACACCAACCCGAGGTGGAGTTCCCTGGACGAGACGATGAGCGCCCCGGGAGATCTTCAAAGGGTCTTAGTGGCGACATCGATTGGAGCACCCGAGTAGCTGAGCAGGTCCGAGACTGGACTCAGAGAGGCCGGGTGGTGCAGACCCGTGCTGATAGCGGTGAGGCCTACTTGAAGGCCTACGCCCACAGATACGGAGACCAGGTCTTCCACGGCGTCCGACGACCGGTATGATTTCTAAACTCAATTTCTATCTTATTAATTAAATTATTCCTATATGCTCTGACATAGACTTGCTATATGCAGCTAGACCCATAGGGACGCATTGCAGAGCTCCAGGGGCTCCTACATGCGACGATCCAGCAGCGAGATGAGTACAAGGCAGCGCTGGAGCTCCTAGTAAACTTCCTAAATCTTGGACTTTAATGCCTATGATTATGCTTATGCAACTTTACTGACCTTGACCTCTAAATGCAGAGAGCCGAGGGAACACATAGGGCGGGACCGGATGCTCCGTCCTCATCGTCTCAACCTGCCGGAGGCCGGGCTGAGCAAGACGTCGAGTTTGCTCGGGGAGTTGCCCGGGCTGAGGAGGCCGAGGCTACCCTCATGGAGCGGGTAAGCGAATCCAACCGAGTTCCCTTAGACTTAAATGCTTATGATTATGAATGCTTTGACTGACCATGATGAATGCTAATGCAGGCGAGAGAGCTGACCACGGCCTTAGTCGAGGCTAAGCGTGCTCGGGCCAAGACCGAGCGAGTCCGGGCAGAGATGGAGAGGTTGCGGACAGAGGCGGCAGTGGCGACCGGTCTCCATGTAGAGCTAGAGAGACTGAGAGCAGAGCCATCCGCCGATTCCCAGCGGGTGATAGTGGAGCTGAAGGCCAAGATCCAGGCACTGGAGAGAGCACTCCGGCTAGTGGGAGGACGATCTTCCCCTAGTGTGTCGCAGAGCGGCGCGCGGAGCGGACACCACGATTATCTTACGGGTTCCTCCGGCCAGCGGAGGAACGAGGAGGACGAGCGGCGTCAGCGATGGCACTGAGAGGAGGAGAGTGTCTCTATAGCCCCACTGGCGAGGAGACCCGAGGGTGGTGGTGACAGCAGGGGCCTAGGAGACATACCAGCTGGGGTATGACTTGTACCTTTCCTTTTTCTTTTGATGTACACATGTACATGAGCCTTATAGTGGAATGAAATCTTTTTGTGTTTTTGTTTGTTTTATGAATGTGAATGCTTGTGAATAGATGTGAATGGATGTGAATGCTTGACAGAGGGTACGAGTGAGAGAGTGCGGCATGTTTGACAAAAGGAGGGGAGAAAGAGCTACTAAAACCTGCAGAAAACCATGAAACGGTCTAAGTTAGAACCACCAGGGTGAATTAGCAGTTTCACCTTCGTCCACTACAAGGGTAGAGTGAAGGCGATGGATGAAGGGAAATGACGGTCCAACATGGGAGTGCCAGAGGGCTCTGGCGGTCTTACGATAGACCGCTAGTGCATAATCTGTGACAACCCGAGAAGGACTCTCCCGTGAGAGTCCAAACTCGGGGAAAAGGAGCCTTAATCTGCACTAGAACTCTCCTAAACTTAGGATAAGGCTACCCATCCCAAATCCTAACATTCCAACACTAAAATCAAGCCTCTAAAAATAGGAACAAGTTCTAAATTCACAGCTCTCACCAATTCTCTACTACAAGTTCAGAAATTCCATCAAAACACTCAAAAAAATACCATGAAAAGGACATGGGGAGCTGCAGAGGCAAACCTTTATCCCCAAGCATTTAAGCTCAAGTTGTTCAAGAGAGGTAAGTGACAATTTGATTCAAACTTTCATAAATTTATGCACTTTCCTCTTCTCATGATCTTCCTCTGTTCTTCCACTCTCTTTTCTTTCTTTTTTCTAGCTTCTTCCTGGCCCAAGGTGTTACTTCAACTTGAAGTGGGTGGCTCCCATGATAAAAGAGCTTCCTTTAGAAGTGATCTCAATCCTTAGAGCATGGCACCTTCAACCCGTACTAGTCTTAGCCAAAAATTACCAAAGATTATCATATGATTGGTCTAACATTTCAGCCCTTGTGGAATTGTGGCACCCTCAAACACACACATTCCTCTTCCCTTCCTTTGAAGCAACAATCCTATTAGAAGAGGTAGAAACCTACCTTGATGTGACATGACCTATGGACCTATATTGCAAGCAATCAAATTAAGCAGCGGACTCACATTAGTGAACACGATCGCGAAGCACACACTAGTGCCCGTAGGCGACTTAGCGATGACGGAGAGGGTCCGAGTCGGGACCTTGATACTCCAATGGTTGGCTAGCTTATGGAGGGCCCCAAATGGGCCAGGGATGCCCAATTCACGGGTGGCCGGTATGCCAAGGGTGTGGGTTAAGTGGTCGCTCTCACAACTCGCCCCGCGGTGGTCACTCAATTTGATGGCAATTTGAGACTGGACACTCTCTCACCGCCGACGGAGTAACTAAAAGCAATACTAAACTAAGCAATTAAATCTCAGCAATGAAAGGTGTTCAGGAGCTCACCTGATCAGCGTGAAGACGCCGATCCCGGCCGGAGACGATGGCGAGCGGGGAGGCGTGGGTATGCACCCGAACGCCGCGCCGGTGAAGCTTCAACCTGCTCAAACATTTAAAAAACTACACCTCTCGCAGGAGGGGGGATCTCGGGGTGGGGGTTAATTAATATAACACTCAAATGACCTCCACGGAGGGAAGGGGCCTTCAGCCGGCCAAGCGGGGAGGGGAACTTGAACTGTGAGCAAAGAAAGACACCGAAGCCGATTCTGCCTGCTGCCTATGTCTCAGGACAGACGGTCAGGTATTTGGACACTGTGGCGAGCCCCGAATTTTGTTGCAGACGAGACCAATTGGAGATTCTTCATAGCTGGATGGGGATGACGCTAGAATTTTGTTGATTTCTTTGGGCACCGCTGCTGGTCGTAGTAGGGGCTAGAACAGGGTGGCAGAACCTTGGCTCTGACAGCTTCAGGTTCCCAACAGCAGGAAGAAGAAGGTGCCACGATCGCTCCCGAGCTCAGAATTAGGTGCCGCCAGAGTTGTTGGAACCGTTGACAAGTCCTCTTCGAAGCAAGACTGACGGGATTCCAACTGTTGTCAGGGTCGGCTGATAGACTCTGAACACTGATGGAGGGTCGGTGCAGACTGAGTGGAAGCAGAACCGCTTACCCGGGGAATAAAATTGATAACTTTCAGGTCCGGTCGCCAAACGGGGCTCTACTTCTTGGAGATGATAGAAGACTCGTAGTAGAAGATTTTTGAAGAAGAACTCTCGATCAGAGTCCCAACAGGATCGTCGCAGTCGAGCTTCCACTCCGGCTCTGGTCCTCTACCTGAGAAGTCTTGCGCAGTCGTAGTAGATCGCCTCCTCCGAGCAGCTCCGATCTTGGAAGTCGCCGGGACCACCACCGTTGGAAAGCTGACTGGGAGAAGCTTCCAACGATATATGGTATGCCCTCTGAAGCTTCCAGGTGAAGATGTGGTAGCCTCTGTAACTGGGCACTCCTCTACTGCCTGTGAACTGAAAACTGTAGGTTGAAGATGATGGGGGGAAATGGGGTATATGGGAGGGGAAGTGGGGGTGGATGAGTGTGGGGAGAGCCCTGACTATGAGGGGGTCTAGGAGGGGGTGTTCCAAGGTGTGGGAGAGGGAGAATGGGGTCTGGAATGGGGTGTGGGTGTTTGCAGTTGGTGAGAGAGGAGCTGCGAATTTGGGCTTGGAGGGAGAAGGGGGAAGGTGAGGGGGGCACAAGTGGGTGGAGGGAATGTGAGTTTGAATTTCCCTTAATGTGGGGTGATCAATGGTGGTCTTGGGGATGGGAAGGGGTGCCTTGAGAAGGTGGAGTGATGCTTGGGGAAGGGAAATGGGTAGTTGGGGGTTGGAGGGTGGGGTGTGGATTGGTGGAGGGCCTCTTGGGACGAGGGGGAAGTAATGATGGCTTGTGGGAAGTTGTAGAGGATTTAATGGAGGTAGGTGGGAGGGTGGAGGTGGTTGGGAGGGGAAGAGAGAGAGTAGGGGGCGCCCTCCTCCTTGTAGAGAGAGAGAAGAGAGAGAAGGGGAATCCACCCCAATAGAGAGAGAGAGAGAAGTGGAGAATCCTCTCCAATGACACACTAGTTTACTCAATTTTTTGATTAATCATAAAGGGTTATTACAAATGAGAGAGGGGAGGGACTATTTATAGACTCCATACTTTTCCTAAGACTAAAATAACCTTGACAAACAAGTAAATGACCAATAACTCCAAGGAAGGGGCACCCTTGGGCCTAGCATACTAGTTGGGCCCAATTGACTAACAAACTGACCCATTAACCTATTAACTGACTCAAATAAAGAAAGATTAAACATACATGACTCAAATGAAATAAAAATTACATGCTATGACTCAAGATTAATGGCCACAAATGATGATGTGCTGATGGCGAGCAACAAGAGTATTGTAACGCCCGGTAATTTTGGAAAAGGAATAAATACATAAGGATAAATACATACTCTTATAAGTATATAATCTCTTCGATAAGCAAGTAATATTCCTTCAGAAATGGAAGTAAAAGGTTTACTCGGATCGAACCTGCCTCTGATACCCAGGACAAGGATTAATAGAAGTAAAGGAAATTGTGAGGAATAAAATCTCTATATGGAAGAATGCTAGGATCTAAACGTATGTTAGAACCAATCACACCAAACTAATAAGGCCTAGAACATTAATGGAAAAATCTGATAGCCGTATGAGCCTTATATACGCCTATACGGATATACATGCGAATTATTAAAAGCTATGAGTCGTATGTGTTAACAAATAACAAATAAGACTTCCAAACAAAATAAACTTGTGTAAAAAGGACCAAATAAAAATAACTAGTTATAAATATAATTATTAGGCCTTGATAATGGATTAAGACATTTTATTATCATCTCTCATTTAGACCTATATATACCTAGAAATAGAAATAGAAGGAAAGTATATATTATATACGAATGAACAAATAATAGAGTGAAATGGAAATAACGCCTCAGGAAAAGGCGCGACTTTACAAATAAGTGCCCTTCAACAAGGCGTGTTTTTAAGAAGAGACGCCCTCATTCAAGGCGTGATTCAAGAAAGGACGCCCTCACCACACGGCGTCAAATTCTAAACACCAAAAACGGTAAGGCCAAGAAACGCCCCCATCTTGGGCGTGTTTTAAAACAAAGAACGCCTTCATATCAGGCGCTTCTTAAGAAACGACCTGAACCAGGTCGTCAATTCAGGAATCGACGCCCTGACCTAGGTCGTTAATTCCATTCGAGTTCCGTTCGACACGGGAGCTTATCCAGGGAAGGATTATGTTAATCTAGTAAGTGTTTACTAGGGCAAGGACTCTATTAGGGATATATTACCCTCACACAATCACTAACTCTAATAGGATTTCGAAAATCCTATAAATAAACCTGTTTGGCCAAACCCTAACCCATTTGATCGACCTGCTGCTGCACGGTAAGTGAAGAACATATGTTCTTCTTATTTTCTTTTGCCCTCTGTTTCGACTGCATGAAGAACTGATAAATCTTCATTGACTTTTCTTTGTAGGAAGCTCCACAGCTACTGCCGAAGAACAAGGTAATGTTCTTCAACCGTTTCCCTAACTCGATTATATCCTCACCTTCCTTCCTTTTTCCTCCCCTACAGGTTGATTGAAGATCATCATCTCCATCATCTTCATCAACTGAATTTTTCTTCTTCCTGTCCGATCTGCATACTGCTGCTATCAAGGGTATTAGAAGCTTCAGTGTGTTCTTATCAAGTTATTCACGTGTCCCATCTCCAGATATCAATTAAGGTAGGTTTTCTCAAGACACTGTAGCCCAAACAAGTAATTCAAGATATATAATAGCATGGCATGCATATACATGGTTCATTATAGTTTTAAAGCATTTTCTGTATTTTGGAAGAAACGCCCTCTTCAAGGGCGCTAATTTAAATCCACGACCCAAACAAGGGCGCTACTTGTAAAGAAACGACCTTAATCAGGTCGTCAATTTTAGATTTGACGCCCTCTACACAGGCGTTAATTTCATTTAATCATTAATCACCCATGTTAAGAATTGATTATCTATCAAATCATGATTCTACAATAATACATGATCCTATGTCTTCAAACCTGTTAATTTTATTGTCATGACCATACATTCGTTCTCCATGAATTCTATTATCCTGAAATTTTTACTGCCCATGAAAATTGCTGAAGAAACTTGAATTAACGACCTTGGCTAGGTCGTCTTTCACTGGACTAACGCCCGATACTAAGGCGTGAATTGAAAAGTAACGCCCCTTCATAGGGCGCGTTTCTGTTAAATTCCCGAACAATATATTCTGTAAAAAAAAAGTAATAAGAATTTAATGATTAACGCCCCTGCCAAGGGCGCGTTTTTGATAATTTCTGAAAATAAAAATGTTCTGTAAAATATTGTAAATAAAAAGACGCCTGCTACTGTAGTCGTCTCTTTGTAAAGAAACGCCTCTGACCAGGGCGCGTTTTAGATAAATTATTGAAATAATGAAATTTTGCAAATATGGAAAATAGATGAACGCCCTTCTGTTAGGCGTTAATTACTTGATAAACGACTCTGCTTAAGTCGTTATTTTACTGTAAAACTGATTTTCCACTGTTTCTGTTAACCGATGGTTTCATATGTTATATAATATATATATCGGCACTATTCTCCACTCCGTGAGTATAGTCCCATGTTTCATGTTGTTTTATTGATCACATTCAACTCTCATTGACATACAAGCTCACCATTGGACATCCCGTTCCTTTGGACTAGCGAGTTAGTCATAGAGACCTCCGTAAGACTCCTCGTAGCCTTGGATTCCCTCAAGGCCGACTGAGCTGGTTGTACCCTAAAAACCCATTACACTATTTTGCCATGTCACTCTAAAGGAACATGGTATACCGGCCCTTATGTTATACAAAGTGTATATCATAAGAATTTCCTAATGGGATGATGATATCATGCCATTTAAATACTGTTCTTGTAAACCCCAATTCTATAATAAGAATGAGGGTATTTTCCTTTGATGTGCTATTCATGTGGACCTCAATTCTATATAAAGAATGACAGTCCTTATGTGTCATGGTACCCAAGTTAAGGGAACCAATTCCACCCAAGTTTATCGACGTCATGGTTACTATGCTTTGCGTGGATTTTATCGCCAGTATGTCCTTACTCAAGGGTCTTGCCCTTGAATTCCATGGAAATCTTATCTTATCATCCTAATTAAAGCTTGTTCTTGGAACTCCTTATTGGCTATAAACTATCGTGGATGTCTAGATCTATCATGAATGCTGTGCATATAGGGCCCGATCTGGTCCTAGGAGGAGCGCCCGAAAGTACTTGTGCCCATGGGAGTTTTAATGATAACGGTGTCTAGCATTGCACCGGAGTACTCTTTATCTTGATCTCACTGACATTCCACGATCTCTCTTTTCTTGCGTGCGTGCCTCGACTTGCGTGACTTGACTTGCGTGGCCCGACTCGGGCAAAATACTTGCGTGAAATAGCCAATAAATTCTCTTATGAATATCTCTTGTTTTAGACTCGTTTGAAAGTTTTACATGACATTGCTAAATCTCTTGCTAGTTTTATCTGATTTACTCAGTTATTTCTACATGCATAGCCTTATTGCATTTACATGTGAAAATGTAATTACTTAAACCCATTGCTAGTGCTTGAGGTATAATTTCCTACTGAGCATTCGCTCACTCCGTTTTATTCCAACCTTTTCAGGTAAACAGGTGGCTAGCAAGACCGAGTCTCACACGGGCGGGACAAGTGTGCAAGCGAGCTTCGGAAATTAGTGAACCCGAGTCTTTTATCTTTCTTGAGTCTATCAGTGCATCAGTTCTCTTTTCTTTCATGATGACGTAGTTGAGTCGTCAAGTCCTTGTAAGAGATTTATATTTGAAATAAAATTTTTATTGCTGTTTCGAATTATTTGGTCTCATGCCAATGCTCTTGATCGTTCACGACTGTAACTGCCACGTTCCGAGCAAACGACACGTTCCGCTGCTATCGGCCCGGGGCGTGACAGAGGTGGTATCAGAGCTTCGGCTTTCCTATCCTCCAGTTATTAAACCATATCAGAGCTTCGGCTTTCCTATCCTCCAGTTATTAAACCATATCAGAGCTTCGGCTTTCCTATCCTCCAGTTATTAAACCATATCAGAGCTTCGGCTTTCCTATCCTCCAGTTATTAAACCATATCAGAGCTTCGGCTTTCATATCCTCCAGTTCTTAGGTTGTTTATGGATCCTATCAGAGCTTCGGCTTTCATATCCTCTAGTTATTAGACAGGTTAAGCATCCTTGTCAGTCATATCAGAGCCTAGGCGTTCTAAATCCCTAGGTCATTCAGTCCAAGTTATAGTTTGAGTCATCCTTGTCAGTTATCCGATAGGAATTCCGTGAGAGATGGGTAGAATTTTGGGTGAAGGTTATAAAAAAAAGATAAAATATTTACGTTTCATTAACCTTAATTCAAAAGTCAATAAATTGTCTCCCCACTCATCTTTACAGGAGCCTAGATAGAATGTAAGCATCTCAGCCAAGCATTGTTCATGAAATGATCTTAGTAAATGTCCAAGCTTACACGGATCTCGTCAGGAGAGTTCAAGAGCTAGAGAAGGTGGTGAAAGAAAAAGAAAGAACTGAAGGGAAGGATCAAGCAGATGATTCTGAAAAGTTCACCGTTACCAAGAAAAGGATGAACGAGGGGGATATTTCACAAAGGTGTAGAAAATGCCAGAAATGTAAGGAGTGTAATAAGAAGGAAGCTACGGCAGACCACTCGTAAAATAAGTGTAAATATTGTGGAAGATCTGGTCACAAATCGAAGGAGTGTTGGTGGGGTTCGGGTGCATGTCTACGTTGCGGAAACTTAGATCATAAGATAGCCGAATGCCCCAAGAAGCCTCCAAGAGGAGTTCAAAATTTTACCAAACTTGCCAAAGAGAAAGTTGCGGAAGGTACCCCTCACCTTAAGCCTTAATTAATTCTGTACCACTCAGTATATCTAGATTCTGTTACACTTTATAATAGTCCCTCATTGTAAGTAAAGGATAATGTGAATTTGGGGACCAAATTCTTTTAAGTGGGGGAGGGTGTAACGCCCGGTAATTTTGGAAAAGGAATAAATACATACTCTTATAAGTATATAATCTCTTCGATAAGCAAGTAATATTCCTTCAGAAATGGAAGTAAAAGGTTTACTCGGATCGAACCTGCCTCTGATACCCAGGACAAGGATTAATAGAAGTAAAGGAAATTGTGAGGAATAAAATCTCTATATGGAAGAATGCTAGGATCTAAACGTATGTTAGAACCAATCACACCAAACTAATAAGGCCTAGAACATTAATGGAAAAATCTGATAGCCGTATGAGCCTTATACACGCCTATACGGATATACATGCGAATTATTAAAAGCTATGAGTCGTATGTGTTAACAAATAACAAATAAGACTTCCAAACAAAATAAACTTGTGTAAAAAGGACCAAATAAAAATAACTAGTTATAAATATAATTATTAGGCCTTGATAATGGATTAAGACATTTTATTATCATCTCTCATTTAGACCTATATATACCTAGAAATAGAAATAGAAGGAAAGTATATATTATATACGAATGAACAAATAATAGAGTGAAATGGAAATAACGCCTCAGGAAAAGGCACGACTTTACAAATAAGCGCCCTTCAACAAGGCGTGTTTTTAAGAAGAGACGCCCTCATTCAAGGCGTGATTCAAGAAAGGATGCCCTCACCACACGGCGTCAAATTCTAAACACCAAAAACGGTAAGGCCAAGAAACGCCCCCATCTTGGGCATGTTTTAAAACAAAGAACGCCTTCATATCAGGCGCTTCTTAAGAAACGACCTGAACCAGGTCGTCAATTCAGGAATCGACGCCCTGACCTAGGTCGTTAATTCCATTCGAGTTCCGTTCGACACGGGAGCTTATCCAGGGAAGGATTATGTTAATCTAGTAAGTGTTTACTAGGGCAAGGACTCTATTAGGGATATATTACCCTCACACAATCACTAACTCTAATAGGATTTCCAAAATCCTATAAATAAACCTGTTTGGCCAAACCCTAACCCATTTGATCGACCTGCTGCTGCACGGTAAGTGAAGAACATATGTTCTTCTTATTTTCTTTTGCCCTCTGTTTCGACTGCATGAAGAACTGATAAATCTTCATTGACTTTTCTTTGTAGGAAGCTCCACAGCTACTGCCGAAGAACAAGGTAATGTTCTTCAACCGTTTCCCTAACTCGATTATATCCTCACCTTCCTTCCTTTTTCCTCCCCTACAGGTTGATTGAAGATCATCATCTCCATCATCTTCATCAACTGAATTTTTCTTCTTCCTGTCCGATCTGCATACTGCTGCTATCAAGGGTATTAGAAGCTTCAGTGTGTTCTTATCAAGTTATTCACGTGTCCCATCTCCAGATATCAATTAAGGTAGGTTTTCTCAAGACACTGTAGCCCAAACAAGTAATTCAAGATATATAATAGCATGGCATGCATATACATGGTTCATTATAGTTTTAAAGCATTTTCTGTATTTTGGAAGAAACGCCCTCTTCAAGGGCGCTAATTTAAATCCACGACCTAAACAAGGGCGCTACTTGTAAAGAAACGACCTTAATCAGGTCGTCAATTTTAGATTTGACGCCCTCTACACAGGCGTTAATTTCATTTAATCATTAATCACCCATGTTAAGAATTGATTATCTATCAAATCATGATTCTACAATAATGCATGATCCTATGTCTTCAAACCTGTTAATTTTATTGTCATGACCATACATTCGTTCTCCATGAATTCTATTATCCTGAAATTTTTACTGCCCATGAAAATTGCTGAAGAAACTTGAATTAACGACCTTGGCTAGGTCGTCTTTCACTGGACTAACGCCCGATACTAAGGCGTGAATTGAAAAGTAACGCCCCTTCATAGGGCGCGTTTCTGTTAAATTCCCGAACAATATATTCTGTAAAAAAAAAATAATAAGAATTTAATGATTAACGCCCCTGCCAAGGGCGCGTTTTTGATAATTTCTGAAAATAAAAATGTTCTGTAAAATATTGTAAATAAAAAGACGCCTGCTACTGTAGTCGTCTCTTTGTAAAGAAACGCCTCTGACCAGGGCGCGTTTTAGATAAATTATTGAAATAATGAAATTTTGCAAATATGGAAAATAGATGAACGCCCTTCTGTTAGGCGTTAATTACTTGATAAACGACTCTGCTTAAGTCGTTATTTTACTGTAAAACTGATTTTCCACTGTTTCTGTTAACCGATGGTTTCATATGTTATATAATGTATATATCGGCACTATTCTCCACTCCGTGAGTATAGTCCCATGTTTCATGTTGTTTTATTGATCACATTCAACTCTCATTGACATACAAGCTCACCATTGGACATCCCGTTCCTTTGGACTAGCGAGTTAGTCATAGAGACCTCCGTAAGACTCCTCGTAGCCTTGGATTCCCTCAAGGCCGACTGAGCTGGTTGTACCCTAAAAACCCATTACACTATTTTGCCATGTCACTCTAAAGGAACATGGTATACCGGCCCTTATGTTATACAAAGTGTATATCATAAGAATTTCCTAATGGGATGATGATATCATGCCATTTAAATACTGTTCTTGTAAACCCCAATTCTATAATAAGAATGAGGGTATTTTCCTTTGATGTGCTATTCATGTGGACCTCAATTCTATATAAAGAATGACAGTCCTTATGTGTCATGGTACCCAAGTTAAGGGAACCAATTCCACCCAAGTTTATCGACGTCATGGTTACTATGCTTTGCGTGGATTTTATCGCCAGTATGTCCTTACTCAAGGGTCTTGCCCTTGAATTCCATGGAAATCTTATCTTATCATCCTAATTAAAGCTTGTTCTTGGAACTCCTTATTGGCTATAAACTATCGTGGATGTCTAGATCTATCATGAATGCTGTGCATATAGGGCCCGATCTGGTCCTAGGAGGAGCGCCCGAAAGTACTTGTGCCCATGGGAGTTTTAATGATAACGGTGTCTAGCATTGCACCGGAGTACTCTTTATCTTGATCTCACTGACATTCCACGATCTCTCTTTTCTTGCGTGCGTGCCTCGACTTGCGTGACTTGACTTGCGTGGCCCGACTCGGGCAAAATACTTGCGTGAAATAGCCAATAAATTCTCTTATGAATATCTCTTGTTTTAGACTCGTTTGAAAGTTTTACATGACATTGCTAAATCTCTTGCTAGTTTTATCTGATTTACTCAGTTATTTCTACATGCATAGCCTTATTGCATTTACATGTGAAAATGTAATTACTTAAACCCATTGCTAGTGCTTGAGGTATAATTTCCTACTGAGCATTCGCTCACTCCGTTTTATTCCAACCTTTTCAGGTAAACAGGTGGCTAGCAAGACCGAGTCTCACACGGGCGGGACAAGTGTGCAAGCGAGCTTCGGAAATTAGTGAACCCGAGTCTTTTATCTTTCTTGAGTCTATCAGTGCATCAGTTCTCTTTTCTTTCATGATGACGTAGTTGAGTCGTCAAGTCCTTGTAAGAGATTTATATTTGAAATAAAATTTTTATTGCTGTTTCGAATTATTTGGTCTCATGCCAATGCTCTTGATCGTTCACGACTGTAACTGCCACGTTCCGAGCAAACGACACGTTCCGCTGCTATCGGCCCGGGGCGTGACAGAGGTGGTATCAGAGCTTCGGCTTTCCTATCCTCCAGTTATTAAACCATATCAGAGCTTCGGCTTTCCTATCCTCCAGTTATTAAACCATATCAGAGCTTCGGCTTTCCTATCCTCCAGTTATTAAACCATATCAGAGCTTCGGCTTTCCTATCCTCCAGTTATTAAACCATATCAGAGCTTCGGCTTTCATATCCTCCAGTTCTTAGGTTGTTTATGGATCCTATCAGAGCTTCGGCTTTCATATCCTCTAGTTATTAGACAGGTTAAGCATCCTTGTCAGTCATATCAGAGCCTAGGCGTTCTAAATCCCTAGGTCATTCAGTCCAAGTTATAGTTTGAGTCATCCTTGTCAGTTATCCGATAGGAATTCCGTGAGAGATGGGTAGAATTTTGGGTGAAGGTTATAAAAAAAAGATAAAATATTTACGTTTCATTAACCTTAATTCAAAAGTCAATAAATTGTCTCCCCACTCATCTTTACAGGAGCCTAGATAGAATGTAAGCATCTCAGCCAAGCATTGTTCATGAAATGATCTTAGTAAATGTCCAAGCTTACACGGATCTCGTCAGGAGAGTTCAAGAGCTAGAGAAGGTGGTGAAAGAAAAAGAAAGAACTGAAGGGAAGGATCAAGCAGATGATTCTGAAAAGTTCACCGTTACCAAGAAAAGGATGAACGAGGGGGATATTTCACAAAGGTGTAGAAAATGCCAGAAATGTAAGGAGTGTAATAAGAAGGAAGCTACGGCAGACCACTCGTAAAATAAGTGTAAATATTGTGGAAGATCTGGTCACAAATCGAAGGAGTGTTGGTGGGGTTCGGGTGCATGTCTACGTTGCGGAAACTTAGATCATAAGATAGCCGAATGCCCCAAGAAGCCTCCAAGAGGAGTTCAAAATTTTACCAAACTTGCCAAAGAGAAAGTTGCGGAAGGTACCCCTCACCTTAAGCCTTAATTAATTCTGTACCACTCAGTATATCTAGATTCTGTTACACTTTATAATAGTCCCTCATTGTAAGTAAAGGATAATGTGAATTTGGGGACCAAATTCTTTTAAGTGGGGGAGGGTGTAACGCCCGGTAATTTTGGAAAAGGAATAAATACATACTCTTATAAGTATATAATCTCTTCGATAAGCAAGTAATATTCCTTCAGAAATGGAAGTAAAAGGTTTACTCGGATCGAACCTGCCTCTGATACCCAGGACAAGGATTAATAGAAGTAAAGGAAATTGTGAGGAATAAAATCTCTATATGGAAGAATGCTAGGATCTAAACGTATGTTAGAACCAATCACACCAAACTAATAAGGCCTAGAACATTAATGGAAAAATCTGATAGCCGTATGAGCCTTATACACGCCTATACGGATATACATGCGAATTATTAAAAGCTATGAGTCGTATGTGTTAACAAATAACAAATAAGACTTCCAAACAAAATAAACTTGTGTAAAAAGGACCAAATAAAAATAACTAGTTATAAATATAATTATTAGGCCTTGATAATGGATTAAGACATTTTATTATCATCTCTCATTTAGACCTATATATACCTAGAAATAGAAATAGAAGGAAAGTATATATTATATACGAATGAACAAATAATAGAGTGAAATGGAAATAACGCCTCAGGAAAAGGCACGACTTTACAAATAAGCGCCCTTCAACAAGGCGTGTTTTTAAGAAGAGACGCCCTCATTCAAGGCGTGATTCAAGAAAGGATGCCCTCACCACACGGCGTCAAATTCTAAACACCAAAAACGGTAAGGCCAAGAAACGCCCCCATCTTGGGCATGTTTTAAAACAAAGAACGCCTTCATATCAGGCGCTTCTTAAGAAACGACCTGAACCAGGTCGTCAATTCAGGAATCGACGCCCTGACCTAGGTCGTTAATTCCATTCGAGTTCCGTTCGACACGGGAGCTTATCCAGGGAAGGATTATGTTAATCTAGTAAGTGTTTACTAGGGCAAGGACTCTATTAGGGATATATTACCCTCACACAATCACTAACTCTAATAGGATTTCCAAAATCCTATAAATAAACCTGTTTGGCCAAACCCTAACCCATTTGATCGACCTGCTGCTGCACGGTAAGTGAAGAACATATGTTCTTCTTATTTTCTTTTGCCCTCTGTTTCGACTGCATGAAGAACTGATAAATCTTCATTGACTTTTCTTTGTAGGAAGCTCCACAGCTACTGCCGAAGAACAAGGTAATGTTCTTCAACCGTTTCCCTAACTCGATTATATCCTCACCTTCCTTCCTTTTTCCTCCCCTACAGGTTGATTGAAGATCATCATCTCCATCATCTTCATCAACTGAATTTTTCTTCTTCCTGTCCGATCTGCATACTGCTGCTATCAAGGGTATTAGAAGCTTCAGTGTGTTCTTATCAAGTTATTCACGTGTCCCATCTCCAGATATCAATTAAGGTAGGTTTTCTCAAGACACTGTAGCCCAAACAAGTAATTCAAGATATATAATAGCATGGCATGCATATACATGGTTCATTATAGTTTTAAAGCATTTTCTGTATTTTGGAAGAAACGCCCTCTTCAAGGGCGCTAATTTAAATCCACGACCTAAACAAGGGCGCTACTTGTAAAGAAACGACCTTAATCAGGTCGTCAATTTTAGATTTGACGCCCTCTACACAGGCGTTAATTTCATTTAATCATTAATCACCCATGTTAAGAATTGATTATCTATCAAATCATGATTCTACAATAATGCATGATCCTATGTCTTCAAACCTGTTAATTTTATTGTCATGACCATACATTCGTTCTCCATGAATTCTATTATCCTGAAATTTTTACTGCCCATGAAAATTGCTGAAGAAACTTGAATTAACGACCTTGGCTAGGTCGTCTTTCACTGGACTAACGCCCGATACTAAGGCGTGAATTGAAAAGTAACGCCCCTTCATAGGGCGCGTTTCTGTTAAATTCCCGAACAATATATTCTGTAAAAAAAAAAAATAAGAATTTAATGATTAACGCCCCTGCCAAGGGCACGTTTTTGATAATTTCTGAAAATAAAAATGTTTTGTAAAATATTGTAAATAAAAAGACGCCTGCTACTGTAGTCGTCTCTTTGTAAAGAAACGCCTCTGACCAGGGCGCGTTTTAGATAAATTATTGAAATAATGAAATTTTGCAAATATGGAAAATAGATGAACGCCCTTCTGTTAGGCGTTAATTACTTGATAAACGACTCTGCTTAAGTCGTTATTTTACTGTAAAACTGATTTTCCACTGTTTCTGTTAACCGATGATTTCATATGTTATATAATATATATATCGGCACTATTCTCCACTCCGTGAGTATAGTCCCATGTTTCATGTTGTTTTATCGATCACATTCAACTCTCATTGACATACAAGCTCTCCATTGGACATCCCGTTCCTTTGGACTAGCGAGTTAGTCATAGAGACCTCCGTAAGACTCCTCGTAGCCTTGGATTCCCTCAAGGCCGACTGAGCTGGTTGTACCCTAAAAACCCATTACACTATTTTGCCATGTCACTCTAAAGAAACATGGTATACCGGCCCTTATGTTATACAAAGTGTATATCATAAGAATTTCCTAATGGGATGATGATATCATGCCATTTAAATACTGTTCTTGTAAACCCCAATTCTATAATAAGAATGAGGGTATTTTCCTTTGATGTGCTATTCATGTGGACCTCAATTCTATATAAAGAATGACAGTCCTTATATGTCATGGTACCCAAGTTAAGGGAACCAATTCCACCCAAGTTTATCGACGTCATGGTTACTATGCTTTGCGTGGATTTTATCGCCAGTATGTCCTTACTCAAGGGTCTTGCCCTTGAATTCCATGGAAATCTTATCTTATCATCCTAATTAAAGCTTGTTCTTGGAACTCCTTATTGGCTATAAACTATCGTGTATGTCTTGATCTATCATGAATGCTGTGCATATAGGGCTCGATCTGGTCCTGGGAGAAGCGCCCGAAAGTACTTGTGCCCATGGGAGTTTTAATGATAACGGTGTCTAGCATTGCACCGGAGTACTCTTTATCTTGATCTCACTGACATTCCATGATCTCTCTTTTCTTGCGTGCGTGCCTCGACTTGCGTGACTTGACTTGCGTGGCCCGACTCGGGCAAAATACTTGCGTGAAATAGCCAATAAATTCTCTTATGAATATCTCTTGTTTTAGACTCGTTTGAAAGTTTTACATGACATTGCTAAATCTCTTGCTAGTTTTATCTGATTTACTCAGTTATTTCTACATGCATAGCCTTATTGCATTTACATGTGAAAATGTAATTACTTAAATCCAGTGCTAGTGCTTGAGGTATAATTTCCTACTGAGCGTTCGCTCACTCCATTTTATTCCAACCTTTTCAGGTAAACAGGTGGCTAGCAAGACCGAGTCTCACACGGGCGGGACAAGTGTGCAAGCGAGCTTCGGAAATTAGTGAACCCGAGTCTTTTATCTTTCTTGAGTCTAGTTAGTATTCCCTATTAATTGTCTGATCTAGTATTGCGTCTTGTGTTAGAGTCTGTCAGTGCATCAGTTCTCTTTTCTTTCATGATGACGTAGTTGAGTCGTCAAGTCCTTGTAAGAGATTTATATTTGAAATAAAATTTTTATTGCTGTTTCGAATTATTTGGTCTCATGCCAATGCTCTTGATCGTTCACGACTGTAACTGCCACGTTCCGAGCAAACGACACGTTCCGCTGCTATCGGCCCGGGGCGTGACAAGTATCCCAAAAGTGAAGTGGCTGGGGATGTCCCCATCATACCCCCGGGGTGGGGAAAACTCGACCCCGTCGAGTATGGGTCCACCGGGGAAGTAGTGTACCAAATGCAGCTCCAAGCGTGCCACGATCTCTGAACTCAACCCGTAGCCGGGGAATGGCGCTTCAGCTTTTCAAAGTGGCTCGGACACACTCTCATGCTGACGATGAGATCTTGCTTGGGTAGTATTGCCGCCGTGTGCTCACGTCGGACTCTCAGGATAATTTCGGGTGGCACTCCGAGGGCGTCTCTCGCAAGGATAAACGTAAGCTCAAGGCACTCACTAGGATCCACCGCGGTGCCCTTAGAGGGTGCCGGATCCGCCACGTGGGAAGTGGGGTGAATCCCAAAACCCATTCGAAAGTCCAACCCATAAGCCGAGTTGCCAAAGCCACTCGGAACTTGGCAAGGTCCAAGTCCTCGTGTCCTTAATTTGGAGGTGACCCTAAGGTAGAGCCATCCCAAAGCCATCATCGCCAAGTTGCCAACTTGGAATTCCAAGTGGCGCTTACGAGTTTGTGCTCGCTTCTTGTGAATCTCACCGCTTGTTGCTTGATACTTGCTTATATGCCATGCACAATGATGCGGTGTGAGTGGGCAATGTGTGGTGTGCAAAGGTGGTCCAGGGCAACTACATATAGACCTATCGTGCATTGATGTTATGAGGACATTGAATGATTTGGGAGGACCGGGGCATCCATAGGTGTCCCTCTCATGCGTGGGTGTGATAAGTGCCGGAGGACCCGGACATCCATGAATACTCCTAACATGCTTAAGACTCATGATGAATGAAGGATGGCCATTACACCCAAATATGGACCACTCATGCTTCTTACTTGACATGTGGGTGATATGAATGAATAGACCCGACTTATGAATCATGTCAAGTGGTGCGGTATGCCCAGGCACATGCATTTCTATCCTAGAGATGACTTCCATGTGCATGGATGTGGGGTGGCCCTTGAGCTTCCACTCGTATGGATCAAAGGGATCTAAGAAGGGGGACATCATGGAGTGAGGCAATTCATCAATCCCAAGGTATATGTTGCCTATGGTCAAGGCTCCCTTGGTGTAACCCGATTCTAGGAAGGGAGGGGTTTGGGTTAACATGGGCGGTAAGGGTAGGGTAAGGTGGGTGGTGAATAAGGTGAGTGGGTTACATGGAGATCTAGGTTCCCATAGGAAAGGGTCGAAGGGATCATGGTAAGGGTCACCTAGATAGGGGTACTCCATGTCCTCAAGATCCTCATATGGTGGTGAGTCGCCCTCTTCTAGTGAAATGGTTGGGCCGGTGTATGGGGTGGGTTGGTTGGTCAAGGTTCTAGGAATCACAATGGTAGGGGAGTGGACCGGGATGGGCTCTTCCACTATGGGGAGAAGGAAAAGGAGGTCACTAGTGTAGCAACCAATAGTGCAAACCGAGGTGATAGACCCAATGCATGGATGGATGAGGTCAAGGCTCTTGGGTCGGTCCGCCCCTAGGGTCAACAAAGAAGTCAAGTCTAATTGCCACTCTAGACCTTTGAGGAGATCATCCCAACCTTCTACCTCATAGTAGGATTGGATTGTGGTGTGGTAGGAGTGGAGGGGGACAATTTGGGATGGATATCCCAAAGGTGAGAGAGGTGGGGGTGAGCTAGGAAGGGTGGGACCTTGTTTGAGCCATTGCAATATGGCCTCATTCACGATGGGGGTGCCAAGTGTGTGGATGTGTGGCTCTTGAGGAGTTGGACTAGGGAAGAATGGTGGGATTGGGGGCTCTTGAATTTCCATAATGGTGGGAGGTGGATCCGGATTGACATCCTTCTCTACTTGAGTGTGTGTGTTGGCCACAACTTCTAATGCTAATGGGATATGAGGATCTATGGTGGGTGGTTTTGTGAAAGCCGGCGCATGACGCACTCGGGGTGGTGGGCAAGGGTGGACTTGGGTTGGGATAGGAAGGGGAAGTAGTGGAGGCCTAGGTTGGGGAAAGATTGGTGTAGGAAGCGGGAGGTGGGTTGGGTGAGGGGGTTTAGGTTGGTTGGCCTTGGGAGGTGCATCTTTCTTTGGGGGTGATGGAGGGATAGTGGTGGGGTTCAAGGGGGCTTGTGGGATTTGGGTTTGGTGGGGAAATTTGGGTTGGGGGTGGTGGTTGTCATGGGCCTAGGTGGTGGGGTGGTCATGGGGCCCAATTGGGTTTGTGGAGCTATGGTTGTGGTGAGGACTTGTAGGTAGGGTGTAGATGTTGTGGTTGGAGTAGGAGAGGTGGGAAATGGTGGGGAATGCATGATTAGGGTCTTGGGTTGGCCAAGGGGAAATGAAGGAGTTGAAATGCTCTTTGGGACTCGATGTTTAGAATGGGAGGAGAAAATATATCTAGCCCTAAGTTGTTCCTTCATGTCCCCCCATGCTGTGAGGGGAGCTTCCCTTCTAATTACCCTTAAGCCTTCAATTTTCAACCAATGAGTTTGAGCCCTTTTGGTTAGTTGCATTTTCGCACATCGAACCTTCCTATCCTCGGACATGGAATTCCTCTCAAAGTAATGGTCCATTGATGCCTCCCAATCTAAATAGTCATTAAGATGAGTTCCATCAAAAGTGGGAGGTGGGGGACATGTCCTTCTATCATCCGTCCTTGGGGCGGGCACATTTTCTCCAAGTTGGTTGAGTCGACCCGATATGTTATCAAGCCGCTCATTGGCATAGGTCAAGGCCTTCATGAGGTAGTTGACATGGCTAGAGAGGTCATGTGTGTTAGGGGTAGGCATCCTTTGGTGGTTTGGACTTATGGAGAGGGCCGATTGGTAAGGTCGGTAAGAGGTGGCCATGCTAGTGGACAAAGAGATGCAACCGAGGACTCTAAATGCATAAACATGCCTTAGGACCAACTTGATAGAGACAAGTTATGAACTTGCTCTGATACCACTTGATGTGACACAACCTATGCACCTATATTCCAAGCAATCAAATTGAGCAGCGGACTCACATTAGTGAACACGATCGCGAACCACACACTAGTGCCCGTAGGCGACTTAGCGATGACGGAGAGGGTCCGAGTCGGGACCTTGATACTCCAATGGTTGGCTATCTTATGGAGGACCCCAAATGGGCCAGGGATGCCCAATTCACGGGCGGCCGGTACGCCAAGGGCGTGGGTTAAGTGGTCGCTCTCACAACTCACCCTGCGGTGGTCACTCAATTTGATGGCAATTTGAGACTGGACACTCTCTCACCACCGACGGAGCAACTAAAAGCAATACTAAACTAAGCAATTAAATCTCAAAAATGAAAGGTGTTCAAGAGCTCACCTGATCAGCGTGAAGACGCCGATCCCGGCCGGAGACGATGGCGAGCGGGGAGGCGTGGGTATGCACCCGAACGCCGCGCCGGTGAAGCTTCAACCTGCTCAAACATTTAAAAAACTACACCTCTCGCAGGAGGGGGGATCTCGGGGTGGGGGTTAATTAATATAACACTCAAATGACCTCCACGGAGGGAAGGGGCCTTCATCCGGCCAAGCGGGGAGGGGAACTTGAACTATGAGCAAAGAAAGACACCGAAGCCGGTTCTGCCTGCTGCCTATGTCTCAGGACAGACGGTCAGGTATTTGGACGCTGTGGCCAGCCCCGAATTTTGTTGCAGACGAGACCAATTGGAGATTCTTCATAGCTGGATGGGGATGACGCTAAATTTTTTTTGATTTCTTTGGGCACCGCTGCTGGTCGGAGTAGGGGCTAGAACAGGGTGGCAGAACCTTGGCTCTGACAGCTTCAGGTTCCCAACAGCAGGAAGAAGAAGGTGCCACGATCGCTCCCTAGCTCAGAATTAGGTGCCGCCGGAGTTGTTGGAACCGTTGACAAGTCCTCTTCGAAGAAAGACTGACGGGAATAACAACTGTTGTCAGGGTCGGCCGGTAGACTCTGAACACTGATGGAGGGTCGGTGCAGACTGAGTGGAAGCAGAACCGCGTACCCGGGGAATAAAATTGATAACTTTCAGGTTCGGTCGCCAAACGGGGCTCTACTTCTTGGAGATGATAGAAGACTCGTAGTAGAAGATTTTTGAAGAAGAATGCTCGATCAGATTCCCAACAGGATCGTCGCAGTCGAGCTTCCACTCCGGCTCTGGTCCTCTGCCTGAGAAGTCTTGCGCAGTCGTAGTAGATCGCCTCCTCCGAGCAGCTCCGATCTTGGAAGTCACCGGGACCACCACCGTTGGAAAGCTGACTGGGAGACGCTTCCAACGATATGTGGTATGCCCTCTGAAGCTTCCAGGTGAAGATGTGGTAGCCTCTGCAAATGGGCACTCCTCTACTGCCTGCGAACTAAAAACTGTAGGTTGAAGATGATGGGGGGAAATGGGGTATATGGGAGGGGAAGTGGGGGTGGATGAATGTGGGGAGAGCCCTGACTATGAGGGGGTCTAGGAGGGGGTGTTCCAAGGTGTGGGAGAGGGAGAATGGGGTCTGGAATGGGGTGTTTGCAGTTGGTGAGAGAGGAGCTGCGAATTTGGGCTTGGAGGGAGAAGGGGGAAGGTGAGGGGGGCACAAGTGGTTGGAGGGAATGTGAGTTTGAATTTCCCTTAATGTGGGGTGATCAATGATGGTCTTGGGGATGGGAAGGGGTGCCTTGGGAAGGTGGAGTGATGCTTGGGGAAGGGAATGGGTAGTTGGGGGTTAGAGGGTGGGGTGTGGATTGGTGGAGGGCCTCTTGGGACTAGGGGGAAGTAATGATGGCTTGTGGAAAGTTGTAGAGGATTTAATGGAGGTAGGTGGGAGGGTGGAGGTGGTTGGGAGGGGAAGAGAGAGAGTAGGGGGCGCCCTCCTCCTTGTAGAGAGAGAGAAGAGATAATGAGAGAGAAGGGGAATCCACCCCAATAGAGAGAGAGAGAGAAGTGGAGAATCCTCTCCAATGACACACTAGTTTACTCAATTTTTTGATTGATCATAAAGGGTTGTTACAAATGAGAGAGGGGAGGGACTATTTATAGACTCCATACTTTTCCTAAGACCAAAATAACCTTGACAAACAAGTAAATGACCAATAACTCCATGGAAGGGGCACCCTTGGGCCTAGCCCACTAGTTGGGCCCAATTGACTAACAAACTAACCCATTAACCTATTAACTGACTCAAATAAAGAAAGATTAAACATACATGACTCAAATGAAATAAAAATTACATGCTATGACTCAAGATTAACGGCCACAAATGATGATGTGCTGATGGCGAGCAACAAGAGTATCCCAAAAAGTGAAGTGGCTGGGGATGTCCCCATCATACCTAGCCTTCCCTATGACTAAGATTGGGGATGAAGATTTAGTGTGTCACACGGTCATGCCTATAGACCCTTCTCTCATTCTAGGGGATTTCATACACAACCCAAATGATGTTAGGACAATGATTAGCCCACGCCACATTCATTTGATACCCATGGCTCAATGGATTACCGCCTTTTGTAAAAACAAGAGCAGAAGATTTGAAGCCATATCCAAAGCTACCTCGGTTTGCTTGTGCGGGGTCTTCCTTTTCACCACCACCGACCACCTTCTAGATATCCAAAACCTTAGTATCATCAGTGGGTTGTGGCGGGGTTTGTCTATTTCTCAAGCGGTCCTTTCATACCTTTATGAAGGGCTTAGTTCATCTTGCCTATGAGGACCACTCTTCGGCTCCATGATCGTCCTTGAATGTTGGATGGGAGTGAGAATCAAGTTCTTACCCAAGGAGGATTTGTCTTCAGCTAGCCGGATATCCGGGAGCCACCCACTCTTCTATATAGGAGGCACTTTCAGATTCTCTTCACAGGTTGAGTGCCGGGTTGCAGATAAGAAAATAAGAGATGATTGGCGCCTCTTCCTCAACACATTGCTAATTGATAAGTTCGTGATGCGGCCAATAATTCTTTGAAACATCATCCTCAGAGTTCCTCGGCGACCAGGCTTAGATCTACAGCTAGTGGGGAACACTATCATGGCGATCTACAACCCGCACTGGTGCTATCTTCAAATCAGGCTACCCCAAACCATGGTTCCTGCACTATCATATCTCCCTCCCCTTCAAGCTAGGAAGATAGGGACCGAGGAGGACGAGCGAGTAGTATGGAATGCTCTGACCATGTGGGAAATCAACCGAGCATGTGCTTGGCAAGCGGATGTGGAGGAAAATGAAGAGGGATACCGCGCTTATATAAAAAAATTACGCAAGATCCGACCTCGCACGGATGAGAGATTGAATGTAATTTGATCTTTTTTGTTGAAATTTACCAACCACTTGATGTACAATGAATTTTAGTTGGATGAAAAGAAAGCTTTGAGTTTGATGAATGTGGAATTGATTACTTGATCGAGCTCAAATTAGCCAAAAAGCAGAGTTTCTGACAAACATGACGGTCTACTATTGGGCCTCCAGTCATCTCTGGCGGTCTCACGACTGACCGCTGGAGAAAGACTCAGGAAAACTGAGCAATTTACTATTCTTCGGGAGAGATTAGCGGTCGAACCATAGGCCACTAGAGAAAAGTGACAGTCTAAGGAAAGAGCATCAGAGAGGGTTTACTAAGAGTTGAGGGTTTTCAACCTTTGGGAAAGATTGGTGGTGAAACCATGGGCCGCCAGAGGGATTTGGTGGTCTAATATTAGACCGCTAGAGAACCAGAGACTGTAAATTTGTGAGTTTTGAATCCTGAGCACTTATACCTGCGTTCTGCACACACTTAGATAAAAATAAGTTCGATCTGTTCTTAGACTCAACCCCTTGCCTGAAGCAAGTTAGAGAATGACCAGTTCTTGATAGTTGGTCAAGGGGTGGAGCCTTATCAAATAGGCGGAAATATAAAAAAAATGCAATGCATGTATTGCAAGATGATGGCATTTTTGAATTTTTGAAGATATTTGATTTTTTGTGAGGTTTCGAAATATCTCATTTTTGTGGGTTTTGAAATATCTAATTTTTTTAGATTTTGAAATATCTGATTTTTGTGAATTCTGAAATATATGATTTTTTTGGATTTTGAAATATATGATTTTTTTAGATTTTTGAAATAAATGATTTTTTTAGATTTTTGAAATATATTATTTTTTTTGGATTTTTGAAATATATGATTTTTTTTAGATTTTGAAAGCCAATTTCATCCCGACAATAAGGGCCCTACGTGTCTCACTCGGAATCTCCTGAGGTTGGCGTATGGATGAGATGATAGTCCCTGACCGGGGCCAATTTGCATAACGGTGATTCTACCAAGGCCATACCCAGGGTATTGCCTAGTCCTAAAAAAAGAAAATAGAAACAAGGGGTAAGCTTAGATCAGGTATAGAGGTTTTTAGAGTTTGAGTCCTTCTCATGACGATCCTTTCAGAGACTTGGTCTGTTGAGCCGGGGCTTTGTGTCCGTCATTGAACCTTTATCTATCCTAGCCACGCATACGACCGGGCTCATAACGTCCCGCGGGGAAACTGTACTGCCACTCTTGTCATGCCTAGTCTTATCTTTTTGAAATATAGACTTTTGTGAGATAAATCTTTTGTTTTCTTTGCTGCAATTGTTGCTCCTTCTTTTTTCTTTTTTTTCTTTTGAAATGCTCTTTTTATGGAATCAGGTCATAACGGGCTGCCCCTATTTGAGACCTCCTCTCATCAGGGTGTCTAAATTAGTCATCGCTCCCTTATTAACCTCTTCCCCTAGATTCGGCCGAGGAGAGAAATGGACAGGGACCTTGACTTCCCCTAGGCATGGCCAAGGAGAAAACGGTGTTTACATAACTGGGGAACCCGACTAGGGACGCCGTGAAGTGTGTGATTTGCCGACCTCGGGGTCCTCCTTTGTGATCGAGGAAGGGACTCCTTGCTACCAAGTTTCATCAGCCTGACTCTAGGGATAAAAGTGCTTAAGATACAACCCATTCCAAGCATGAGCAAGCTCCTCACCTTCTGCATTGACTAAGCGATACACGTTCCCTGGATAAGCTTCTCTAATGACGAACGAACCTTCCCAGTTTGGTTGCAATTTGGACCTAGGACCTCCGGACCTAATCAATTTGCGTTTCAAAACCATATCTCCTACTTGAAATTTACATTCAATTACCTTCTTTTGAAAATAACGTGAAACTCTCTTTTGATAAACGGACACGTGATCGGCCACATTCATCATCTTCTCATCCAAGAGTTCCAACTGGACGAGCAACGTCTCTCGACGTTCATCGAGATTAAGTTTCTTATCAAGCTGCACCCTTAGGGAAGGGACTAAGATCTGATATGGGAGCACCGCCTCCATCCCGTAGGTGAGAGCATAGGGGGTTTGCCCCGTAGGAGTACGGACGGAGGTGCGGTAAGTCCATAGAGCTTCCACTAACCGTTCAGGCCAATCAGAAAATTTGTGAGATTCGCATGTTTTCTATATGCTTTTAAGAAGGGTTTTATTAGTGGCCTCGGCTTGATCGTTGCCTTGAGGATAATATGGGGATGAGTGATGTAATGAAATATTGAACTTCTTACATAGATCCTTGAGCTCTTGAGAGATGAACTGGGGCCCGTTGTCGGTGACGATGCTGCTTGACACTCCGAACTGCGAGATGATATTCTTCATGATAAAATGGCACACTGTTGTTGCTTTGATTTCCACATATGCTTCCGCTTCGGCCCACTTGGTGAAGTACTCCGTGGCGGTAAGGATGAAGGATTTTTGCTTGGTTTCAGAGTTAGGATCACTAAGCGGGCCAACAACATCGAAAGCCCACATGGAAAATGGCCAAGGAGCAGAGAGAGGATGTAGGGATGAAGCAAGAGCATGGATTTTGTCAGCGTGGAGTTGGCATTTAAGACACCTCCGGACATAGAGGGAGCAATCTTCCTCTAGAGTGGGCCAATAATAACCCTTCCTAAGGATTTTCTTTGCTAGAGCCTGGCCATTAACATGACCTCCACACTCACTAGAATGGGCTGCTTCAGTCACCTTCTAAGCTTCATCATCGTCTAGGCATCTCATGAGCATTCCATTGAGATTGTGCCTTATAGCCACAAACCCGTCGTTGAAAAGTCGTGCCACAATTTCAAAATATTCGCACTCACTCACTTTTAAAGATTAAAAAATCAAGTATAGTGGTAAGTGGAGTCGATCCCACGAGGAGGAAATAATATTTTGGAATAAGTTGGAAAAATATATTTATGCTTTGAAAAGTCAAGTTTTGAGTGAGATTAATCTAAGGAAAAATAAATTGCATAAAAATAAACCCACTAAAGAAGATGAGAGGGGTAAAGAAAAGAACTTAGAAGAGATAGAAATAGGAACTAAGACAACCACAATTTACAAAGATAAACTTTTATTAAGATGAAAGTGAAAAGTACACTCTATGAAAATGAAAATTACAACTCATAAAATAAAGAAAAGGGGAAGGAATATAGCCAAGATGAAGATGAAGATCGCCGCCTAATCGCCGTGCCGAGCCTTGGAGTGGATCGCCCCACCTTGGAGATGGACGCCGCCAAGAGGACCAATGGAAGAGAATCTCCGCCTTGGGATGTTTGGATGAAAATAGAGGAGGGAGAGATTAATAGAAAAGGAAGGGAGCTAAAAAATAGTAAAATAGAAATAATAGAAACGAAGCAAGATTAGAAGTGAAATAACTTTGAAATCATAGAGATTTAGAAGAAGTGGTAGAAAAAAAAGTTGAAGATCAGGAAGAGAAGAAAAGGTTTTGTGAAGAGTGTAGAGAGAGTAGCATATAGGAAGATGGTAAAAATTAGGGAAGAACAGAAGTGTGCTGCATGGATAAATAGTAAAATGACAAAAAAAGAACTTTGAAAAACTAAAAATAACTTAGAAAAAGAAGAATTAGAGGAAGTGATAGAAGAAGAAATTTTAGATCTAAGAAGGATGAAGAACTTTCATGAAGAGACTAATGTGAAAAGAAGAACAGAAGGGCATGAAAACTTGAGAAGAGCAGGGTGTAGAATCTCGGATGAACAGTAAAAACACAGGACAATACCTTGAAAAGGAGATTATAACTTAAAAACAGTAGAGAATTGGAAGATAGTACAGAAGAAGAAGTTCAATATCTTTGAAGCACACAGAACTTTCATGAAGAAAGTAGGAGAGGAAAATGACGCGAAGGGAGAGAAATAAGGGGAAGAATAGAGAGAAACACTGGTTCACAGATGAACATGACAGCACAGTGAAAAATACGAACTAGCTTAAAAAGTAGAATGAATTAGAAGATGGTGCAGAAGAAGAAGTTGTAAAGCATTTAAAATTGAAGAACTTACATGAAGAAAGCCTGAGGAGAATAGGATCAGAAGAGGGTGAAATCGACGGCCTAAGGTTGAGAGAGAAAGAGTGTAAGATTGCCAAAAGAAGAATCCCCCTTCACCTCCTTGTCATGAGCTATTTATAGAGAAAGTTGGGTTAATGGAGGGTGGAGATTGTATCAAAAGGAGATGGATGACTGAGATTTAAGTAGAAGATGATGCATGGGTAAAAGGAAAAGGAGGTGGGCACCCCCTTTCTTGGACTTTGGGCACCCTCTTTCCAACTTTGAATCTCCTTTTTAAACATTGAATGTCATTTTCCTCCTTTTCAAACTTAAACTTTGAATTCTTCCTTTTCAAACTTTAAATTCAAAATTTTGAACTTTCTTTTCCCTCCAACCAAAATATTTTGAATTCTTTATTTGACTTGGTTAAAGTGGTGATGACAGTTTTGCCCCCGGCTTCTTTTGCAATTACCTTCGGTGTCCTGCACACACATAATTATGATTTAGTCTAGAAAAATTACCATAATGTGCACATGAATCTCAATTGCTCATTTTTATGCAATGCATAATTAATGTTCGTTACCCTCAACTCCATTTTATTAAATAAAATCACTAAGTTAATTAATTTATGTGAAAGGTCCACTCTACATGCGAAGTTGAGATTAATGATAGAACATGCATAATTACCAAATTATATGCACATAAAATGGTGTACATGCGATGAATTATCATAGAAAATGGACACTTATCACACCTCCCAACTTACTCATTGCTAGTCCCTTAATAATGTAAATAAATTAAAATTTAGGACTAACAAGAGTTTGTAAAATTCATACTCTCATATCCAACTTTCCCTTCATAGAATCAACTAAGGATTAAGAATCTGGAATCATTAATGCACACTAGCCTTAGGTAGGAACTTAATAGTAAGAATTCAGATCAAAACTCAATAGCACTTGTGCATGTGTAACTACTAAATCCACAACTTAGACAATTACAACTCCCATTCGCTATTCCAAGCAAATGTCTTTCAACCCTGCACCTCTTAGATCAGAGCATTAAGTATATTAACTTTTTTTCTGCCTTATTACTTTGTCCCTTTGAGATCTTTTATATCACACATGATGCTGCACTACCCTTCACTGCTCAACGTGAACCTCGACTCTTACCTTAGGAGAAGCAGGTCCAGTTTCACAGATCAAGGTTCCCTTTTCCGTTTTACGCGAACCTCAACACATCTTAGGTGAAGTAGGCCCGATTACTAAGACTAGGGGCATTTTTCATGGTGTTTTTCTTCTTCTTCTTCTTCTTTTTTACACTTATTTGATAGCTAATTTTGGCAGAAAACTTTTATAAAAAGATCTCTTTTCTAAAGAAGTGCAGAATATCAGACAACATACCAAAAATAGCAGAGGACTTGTCTTACTTATTTCATTAGTATGCAACATGAATTTTTTTTCTTCTAAAGTGCACATAAACTTTAAAGGGATTCTTATATCAATTTTTCATGGCTAGATTGACTAAATGTCCCATCATCCTTCTCCCTAGTCTTTTCTATTCTAGAATTACTTTTAATTTAAGCATGAATCATGAAACTCAAAATGGGGTTTACATCTTTCTATTTTTATGTAACGATGACATGCAAGACAGAACTCCTATCAGGTTGTACTATATGCATCATGAAAAAATTTCTCTCCCCCCCAACTTGAATGACATTGTCCTCAATGGCATATGCAAAAGAAAGATCAGAGAACAAGTAAACAAAGAATATGGTTGGGATGGAAGGATACAACCTGGTGGGCGGGGCAAAGGGATGACGATGGCTCCTTCTCTTCTTGGCCTGACAACTAAAAAAACACACTAAACCAAAACATCAAATTACAAAAATCTTGGGTTACCTCCCAGAAGCGTTAAGTTTACCGTCTTCAGTTAGAAACGTGAAAGCTCAAAAAGGAATTCCTTCCTGATCACACAATGATATCAATTCTTTCGGTGATAATAGCTCATTTTCTAAGTATGGTTTTAACCTTTGACCGTTAACAGTAAAAATATGACCATTTTTTGGATTCAGAATTTGAACGGCTCCATAGTCAAATGCCTTAACAACAATAAATGGTCCATCCCATCTGGATTTCAACTTACCTAGGAACAAGCGTAGCCTTGAATTGAAAAGCCAAACCTTTTGATTAGCATGAAAAGTTTTCCTATGAATATGTTTATCATGGAAAGTTTTGATTTTTACTTTGTAAATCTTGGAATTTTCGTAGGCCTCATTACACATTTCCTCCAATTCATTAAGTTGTAGGGCTCTTTGGGCTCCAGCTTGAGTTAAGTCAAAGTTGACTTGCTTAATGACCCAATTGGCTCTATGTTCGAGCTCTATGGGCAAGTGATAGGCTTTTCCAAAAATGAGGTGATATGGAGACATGCCAATGGGAGTCTTAAAGGTAGTTCTATAGGCCCAGAGGGCATTATATAGTCTCTCGGACCAGTCCTTCCTATCAGACCGAACTGTCTTATGCAAGATGTTCTTTATCTCCCTATTGGAAACCTCCACTTGGCCACTGGTTTGGAGATGATAGGGGGTAGTGAGCTTATGAGTGATGCCATATTTACGAAGCAAAGCTTGAAATTGGAAGTTCAAGAAATGGGACCCTCCATCACTGATCATAGCCCTAGGACACCGAAATCTAGAAAAGATGTTCTTCTTGACAAATTTCATGACCACCTTATGATCATTAGTCCTAATAGCAACAGCCTCTATCCATTTCCAAACATAGTCGACCGCCACCAAGATGTACTCATTGCCAAAGGATGGTGGAAATGCTCCCATGAAATCAATGCCCCAAACATCAAAAAAATTTACCACCAGAATGGGGTTTAGCGGCATCATATCCTTTTTTAAATTACTACCCACAGCTTGGCATCTTAAACAAGTTTTAGAAAATTCATAAGCATCTTTGAATAACGTGGGCCAATAGAATCCACTCTGTAAAACTTTCGCCATTATTTTCTTTCCTGAAAAATGTCCCCCACAGGCGAGATTATGACAGAAGTTCAAAACAGATTGTTGCTCCTCCTCGGGGATACATCTTCTTATTATTTGATCGTGACCCATGTGAAACAGCTCGGGATCCTCCCAAAAGTAGTGCTTAACCTTTGAAAAGAATCGATTCTTCTCCTGCCTAGATCACCCTCCTGGAATCTATCTTACCGCCGGGTAATTGACTATGTGAGCGTACCATGGGGTTGAGTTGTGAGAGATAGAAAGAATTTGCTCATCAGGGAAGGAATCAGACATAGGAGCACTTTCAGGAATCACAATCCTAGACA
This sequence comes from Amorphophallus konjac, assembly GCA_022559845.1. NCBI lineage: Eukaryota > Viridiplantae > Streptophyta > Magnoliopsida > Alismatales > Araceae > Amorphophallus > Amorphophallus konjac. The sequence goes on from CM040124.1 coordinate 42,089,146, forward strand.
AGTGATCAGCCATAACATTCTCTAACCCCTTCTTGTCCTTGATCTCAAGATCAAATTCTTGTAGCAAGAGAATCCATCTAATTAAACGGGGTTTGGCATCCTTCTTGGTGAACAGGTATTTTAAGGCAGCGTGATCAGAATAAACAATGACTTTGGCCCCAAAAAGATATGAGCGAAAATTTTCTAGGGCAAACACAACAGCCAGAAGTTCTTTCTCTGTGGTGGTATAATTCAATTGAACATCGGCGAGGGTGCGACTCGCATAATAAATTACCACAGGTTTCTTATCAATTCTCTGGCCTAAGACAGCTCCTATGGCATAGTCAGAAGCATCGCACATGATTTCAAATGGGAGCGACCAATCAAGAGACTGTAGGATTGGGGCTTGAGTGAGGGCCGCTTTAAGAGAGTGAAAAGTCTCAAGATAAGACTCATCTAGCTGGAATAGAGTGTCTTTGGCTAGGAGCTTAGTGAGCGGATGAGTAATGGTAGAGAAGTTCTGAATGAATCTTCTATAAAAACCCGCATGGCCAAAAAAAGAGCGGATTTGCTTGACAGACGACGGGGGAGGAAGATTGGAAATCCGATCAACCTTAGCCTTGTCTACCTCTATTTTCCCTTCGGAAATAACATGGCCCAACACGATGCCTTCTCTTACCATAAAATGACTTTTCTCCCAACTAAGCACCAGATTAGATTCAATGCATCGTGCCAGCACTTTCTACAAATTCTCCAAGCAGCAATCAAATGAGTCACCGAAAACTGAGAAGTCATCCATGAAAATCTCTAAAAATTCTCCCACCATTTCAGAAAAGATTGCCATCATACACCTCTGAAAGGTGGCAGGGGCATTACAAAGCCCAAATGGCATTCTTCTAAATGCAAACGTGCCATATGGACACGTGAATGTAGTCTTTTACCGATCTTTCGGGTAGACAGCAACTTGATTGTACCCGGAGTATCCATCCAAAAAGTAAAAATATATTTGCCCAGCCAATTTCTCCAAAATCTGATCTAAAAACGGGAGAGGGAAATTATCTTTCTTTGTCATTGAGTTCAATTTTCTGTAGTCAATACAGACTGTCCACCCCGTTTGTAGTCTCATTGGTACCTCTTCACCCTTCTCATTTTCAATCACGGTCAGCCCGAATTTCTTTGGAACAACTTGTGTAGGGCTAACCCACTTGCTATCAGAGATGGGATATATGATCCCGGCATCCAACCACTTTACCACCTCCTTCTTAACCACTTCTTTCATGTTCGGATTTAGCCAACGTTGCATCTCCCTACTCGACTTGGCATTATCCTCTAAATAGATATGATGCATACAAACATCCTGACTGATCCCCTTAAGATCCGCCACCGACCAACCTATTGCCCCCTATACTCCTTAAGAACAGTTAAGAGTTGGACTTCTTGTGCAGAAGTGAGGTTAGAGGCAATGGTGACAGGTAGAGTGTGGTTAGGTCCCAGATATGCATATTTAAGGGAGTCCGGGAGAGACTTGAGTTCCAGAGCGGGAGGATGTTCCAGAGATGACATGATTGGTTCAGATTGAAGTGTAGGAAGTGGTTCTACCCGAGACCAGGGTGTAAAAGAGAGAGGAGAATTCTAAAGCATGCTACTCTCTTCTAGGATGTCCTCAATGTTATCTGGAATCACATCCTCAAAGATATCAATGACATTGCATTCCTCTCCTTGATCCGGGTACTGAGAGGCCTTAAAAATATTCAAAGCAACCTTCTCTCCTCCAAATGATATATCCATCATTCCTGTGGCACAATTGATGTTTTCCTTAGCAGTTGCTAGAAAAGGACATCCCAAAATAATATGTGTGTGCTTTAGATCCTAGGATGAGGTCATATCCAAAATGAGAAAATTCACCAAGAAATAACATTCATGCACTTTAACAATGACATCCTCCAACAAATCCCTTGGTGTTTTAACCGACCTATCCGCCAATTGAAGGATGATTGAAGTGAGTTTTAACTCCCCAAAATCAAACTGCTCATAGATAAAGGTAGGAAAAAGATTCACGCTAGCACCTAAGTCTAGCAATGCTCGATCAAAAGTGACTCCATCTATATCACATGAGATTAAAGGGGCGTCAGGGTCCTTCAATATTTTTGGCAAATGATTCATCAAAACAGCACTCACATCCTCAGACAAGCGGATCTTTTGAGTTACCGCCCTTGGCTCCCTCTTTGGAGTACAAAGCTCTTTCAAAAATTTTACATATGCCGACACATGCTTGATTACATCCAAGAGTGGAATATTGATATCCACCTATTTAAACAATTCCACTAATTCTTCCTGTTGCACCGGCGGTTTCTTGTGAGCCTTCGACTTTAGAGCATCGGGAAAAGGGACCTAAGGCACATATTCTTGGGGTCCTTCATCAACTTTTGCCTTCCCTTTATCCAGCTTCTTCTCTCCACCCTCCGGCTTCTTTTTCTCTTGCACAATCACAGGCTCCTCATCCTCACTATCACTTTCCATGTGGGCATCTCGGCCCGAACTACTGTCAACTTCCTTAGTCCTATAAGGATTATCTAAAATCTTCCCGCTCCTAAGAGAAGAGATTCCCTTAGCATTCTCAAATTGAGGACCTATACAGACAGTTGAGGTTGATTGGGCTGATTGGGTTGAGGAAGAATGGGAGCTCTTGGAGGGAAGCCTGAAGGTTGTTGATTGCGGGGGTTGGCCACCGGTTGGCTAGGGAGCTGGCCTACCTATCTTCTCATGTTATTAGCAGCAAGTTGCCCTATCTGGTTTTCCAACTTAGAAATGGATTGTGCTTGGGTAATGATGAGTTGTTGGAGTTGTTCAAACTTGTCATCAAAATTGGGCTGCGGAGATTGAGGAGGAGGAGGTTGGAAAGGAACTTGAGCTTGAAAACGGTTTGGAGGATACTAATGATACTGGCCCTGAAAATGCTGAGTGGGAGGTTGAGGATACGAGGCTTGAGAACGCTGAAAAGGAGGTTAAGAATATTGTTGAAAATGTGCATTGGATTGAGAGAAATTATGATGAGACTGAGCTTGTTGAAAAGGAGGTTGGTAATGTTGGTGGGCTTAAGCTTGAAAGGGTTGTTTTTGAAAAGAGAGATTAGATTGGGTAGATGAACCTTGCTGAGATTTCTAAGAAAAATTTGGGTGGTTCCTCCAGCTTGGATTATAAGTGTTGGAATAAGGATCATAAGGAGGCTTCGAGACACCCTGAGCAGCGAAGATTTATTCTTGGATGAATGGGGGAAGTTGGGCTGATGTTGGGCAATCAGTTACGGAATGGCTAGGGCTTGAACAAAGAGCACAAATCTCTTCATTAGTGGGGGCTAAAAATGATTGGGGTTGGGAGGCAGAAGGTACAAAAGATTCCTGCTTATTCATAGATAACAACTGGTCTAACTTTTGGGCAACCAAATCAACCTTTTCCATCTTCTGCGCCAACAAATCCATTTTATTCAACCTTTGGGTTAAGGCATTAATGTCCATCATGTTCTCACACTCACCTTGGCTCTTAACTTCATAAAGCTCACCCCTCTTAGCCGGCCCAATCATTCTTTCATATGATGACAGCGAGGTATGACTTATGGAATTTTCACTAAGCATTTCAAATAAATCGTAAGCCTCATCCTCACTCTTACTCATGAATGCTCCTCCACATGATGCATCCACCATCTGTCTATAATTCTCCGCCAAACCCTAATAGAATGCCTGTACAATTTGCCATCTTGATAACTCATGGTGGGGGCATTTCCTCAATAAATCTTTAAGTCTATCCCACGCTTCATGGATATGTTCCCCCGAGTTTTGTGTGAATCCAGTAATTGCTCTTCTCATGGTATTGGTTCGCCCTATGGGATAGAACTTCTTCAAAAATTCTTTTTACATTTCTGCCCATGTATCACTGATCCTACCTAAGGCTCCTAACCAATATTTGGCCTTATCCTTGAGAGAGAATGGGAAGAGAGTTAGCCTAAGAGCATCATCAGAGAAATTATAGATTTTAACAGTGGAGCAGATCTGAAGGAACTCATCAAGATGTTTGTAAGGGTCTTCATTAGGATTTCCATAAAAAGATGGTAACATTTGGATGGTACTAGACTTGATTTCATAATGAACAGCCTGGTTCTGAGGTGCTTGGACATAGAAGGACGGTTGGTATTGATTGGGCAAGAAATAGTCCTTCATTTGTTTTGGAGGATCGGGATTTTTGGCCATTAGATTTTAGTGGTGAGGTCCTTGATTTTCGGCCATGAGATCTTGTTGGAGATCGTTCCTTGGATACAAAACTCTCTCAATATTTTGAATGGGTCCTAGTAGGTTTGGATGTTGAGATCTTCTACCTTGCATGAACTAGGACGAAGAGAGAGATGAAAGCGGTTTTTTTTAATGATAATTTTTGTTTGTTTGTTTATTTTTTTTCTCTTTTTTTTGATTTTGACACAAACTAGGACGAAGAGAGAGAAGAGGAGGAATTTTTTTTTGATTTTTTTTGTTTAAAATTTTTTTTATGTAAACACAAACAAGTTGTCACACAAATTACCTAATGACATATTTGTGACCTAGACCTACAAATTGGGTTTCACAAAATGACTAAAGTGTAATTTGAGTTTACCATCAATATTTCCACCGGCCAGGTAAGGGGTGGGGTAGTGGGAGGCTCCCCTTCCTTTCGCAAGGTCTTAATTAAAAACCACTAGCCCGTTTAAGGCGTTTGTCGTCCGACCGTCTTGCCTCAGGCACCGATTTTCACAAGAGGGTAAGCCCAAATAACACACGAACCACAGTGTGAACCTAGGGCCAACGTCTATTAGATTCTATTTAAGGTCTAAGTGATGCAAAGATGTAAGGGAATTGTGATTTGTGGGCTAAGGAAGGGTGATGAAATCCCCACTTTATCTTGCTTATGGGTGTTGCCCTTAAGATACTTTGAAATGATATGCAACAAAGCAAGTTCAAACAAGGGATTCTATGCAAGCATGGAAATGCATGAGCATGCTTTTGAAAAAATTAGAGTGCTCACCTTATCCCTCGCAATCTTCCAAAATGAAATTAACACAAATTAAACAATAAGGAAGGAAGAACTTCTATCCTACATGATGCATGACCTAAAGTATGAAAGTGTGGTTTCTACTCTTGGAATGAGAATTTTTATTTGGTTCAAGTGAAGAGTTTTTTTTTTATTTAGTTAACATATCTAACCACAAGATATGAAATGTAGAGAAATGAAATTAAAATGAAGGAGAAAAAGTTTAGATACTTACTTGAAAAGCGTTCCCTCGTTCTTTTTTCTCTCGAAATGAATGACAAAAAGACTAAGGAAAAGGTGGAGAACTTACCTCTGATTTTTTTGAATTTTCAAGTTACTTTTTCTCCCTTTTTTTCTATAAAAATGAGAAAAGAGAACTTTATTAGTACACTATAAACACAAGGAAAATAAAGTTCTTAAACCAAAAATCATCATTCCTCCTCGGCAACGGCGCCAAAAATTGATAGCCACAAACCTGTCGTTGAAAAGTCGTGCCACAATTTCAAAATATTCGCACTCACTCACTTTTAAAGATTGAAAAATCAAGTATAGTGATAAGTGGAGTCGATCCCACGAGGAGGAAATAATATTTTGGAATAAGTTGGAAAAATATCTTTATGCTTTGAAAAGTCGAGTTTTGAGTGAGATTAATCTAAGGAAAAATAAATTGCATAAAAATAAACCCACTAAAGAAGATGAGAGGGGTAAAGAAAAGAACTTAGAAGAGATAGAAAGAGAAACTAAGACAACCACAATTTACAAAGATGAACTTTTATTAAGATGGAAGTGAAAAGTACACACTATCAAAATGAAAATTACAACTCATAAAATAAAGAAAAGGGGAAAGGATATAGCCAAGATGAAGATGAAGATCGCCGCCTAATCGCCGTGCCGAGCCTTGGAGTGGATCGCCCCACCGTGGAGATGGACGCCGCCAAGAGAACCAATGGAAGAGAATCTCCACCTTGGGATGTTTGGATTAAAATAGAGGAGGGAGAGATAGATAGAAAAGGAAGGGAGCTAAAAATAGTAAAACAGAAATAATAGAAACGGAGCAAGATTAGAAGTGAAATAACTTTGAAATCATAGAGATTTAGAAGAAGTGGTAGAAACAAAAATTGAAGATTAGGAAGAGAATAAAAAGTGTGTAGAGAGAGTAAAAAATCAGAAGATGGTGAAAACTAGGGAAGAACAGAAGTGTGCTGCACGGATGAACAGTAAAATGATAAAAAAGAATTTTAGAAAATTGAAAATAACTTTCAAAAAGAAGAATTAGAGGAAGTAATAGAAGAAGAAATTTTAGATCTAAGAAAGATTAAGAACTTTCATGAAGAGACTAAGGTGAAAATAAGAATAGAAGGGCATAAAAACTTGAGAAGAACATGGTGTAGAACCTCGGATGAACAGTAAAAATTAGAACACTTGATTCGCTCCATTGCTGGTAATGTTGGCCGTGTGCTGAAAGTGGATCAATCCACATTGAACTTGTCCCAAACGAATGCTGCTCGTGTATGCATTGAGCTTGATGTTACCAAGCCTCGCCCTACTAGAGTTTGGATTGGAATCCCAGGAGGGGGTGCCTGGCAGGAGGTAATTTACCCGGAGCTTCCATGTTTTTGTTCTGCTTGCTCTCGCATTGGTCACAGTGTCGCAAACTGCAAAGGAACCAGGAATCCAGTTAATATTGTGAAGCCAAGACAAATTATCGCAGACAGCAAAGGTAAGGCTATTTGGCAACCTGTTGTTAACCAGAAGGAAAAAGCAGAGGATGCTCTGCCTACAATCCGAGCTACAGACATTCCAAATATTGCAAGGCCCTCTACTTTGGGTGAAGGCTCAAATCAACCACCTACTTTGAATACGTCTGACTTAGTACACTCCTTGATTGTCTCTGTCAGAGACTCGGGGGATCCTGCTTCTTCTAATCACAGTCTGCAAGGGGCCCGCTCTGTGAAGACTCCACCAATCATTATTGTGGATCAATCTGACAGACATGATTCAGAAATACCTCCTTTGGTTCCTCCTGATTTGGATTGTTCTGCCTCAGTGCTTGGTCACCAGGAAATAGCTTTAGCCGCTCAGTCGGCAGCTTTGGTTACCTCTCCTTTGGAGCTCCCTTCAAACCAAAATAATGAAAAGGATAATTCAAAAGGCTTGCAAGAGCATGAACCTTTAAATATGGAAGAAGACGCTATAAGAAGACTGGAAATTGCAAACCGTGCTGAAGCTCAAAATGTTCTGGGAATTCATAATGAGCGCTCAGGGGTCATAACTAGATCCATGTTAAGGACAGGGTCCACGGGTAATCTTCCTGATACTAAACAGTTATCATGAGTTTCATTATTTGGAATGTCAGAGGCATTGGAAATGATGTTTCTATTGGCAGAGTGAAATTCCTTATTAGAACTCATAACCTAGATTGCATTGTACTGTTGGAGCCAAAAATTAATATTAACAGAATGGATAATATCTGCAGAAGATTAGGTCTGGACAAGGCTGTTGCAAATTCTGATGGGTTGGCTCATATTTGGGTTCTTTGGAAAGACCATCTGAAGCTTTCTGTTGTTTGCAGGGATGATCATCAGATTACTCTTCTTCAGTCTAATGCTGCTTTACCTGACTATTATCTAACTTTTGTTTATGCCAAATGCAATGCTGTGGAGAGGCATAATTTGTGGGCTTCCTTAGTGGATACTCACTTACTGTTTAATGGACCTTGGATGGTAGCAGGTGATTTTAACTGCATCACTCATGTGGATGAAAAACTTGGTGGAAATTCACCAAATCTTACTGCTATGATGGACTTTAATAATTGTATATCAGACTGTGCCTTAATTGATGGTGGATTCAATGGTTCTAAATATACCTGGCATAACAACCAATCTGGTGGCAGAGGAATTTGGGCCCGTTTGGATAGGGTGCTTCTGAATGCAGCCTGGCTTAATCTTCAACCTATTTCTATTGACCATCTGTCCAGGGAAGCATCTGATCATGCTCCCCTTCTTGTTAAACTGATCTCTCAAGATCGAAGATTCAATAGATTTTGTTTTCAGAAAATGTGGATTTTGCATGAGAAATTTTTTGAAGATGTCCAAACTTGCTGGCATTCCAGCCCTGTAGCTTCATCTCCAATGCACTGTTTATATCTCAAGCTTAAGTCTATGAAAAGGATGCTTCGGAATTGGAATAAGGAAATTTTTGGTAATGTTCACAGTAATCTGTCTGCTGCTGAGGATGCAGTCTTACAAGCTGAACACCTCTATGACACTCAACCAACTGATGCTAGCTTGGCTGCTTTAGAAGATGCAAAGAGCAACCAGTCCGAAAGGATTCTTCAACAAGAGTATTTTTGGAAACAAAAATCTGGGATAAGGTGGCTCCTAGAGGGGGACAGAAATACCAAATTTTTTCATATGTCTACTCTTGCTAATAGACGTAAACACAAAATTACCCAATTGAAAACCCCTGCTGGTATCCTTTCCTCAGACCATGAGGTTATGAAAAGAATTGCTGTCTCACATTTTTAGAATGCTTTCACAACTCAGGACCACCAGATTGACAATGGTTTCTTGGGCTGTATTCCTCATCTAGTTACTCAGGTGGATAATGACAGGCTTTGTGATGTTCCTACAGACATAGAAATCCATGATGCAGTCTTCAGTTTGTCATCTGATAGTGCTCCTGGGCCTGATGGTTTCTCTGGAGTGTTTTTTCAAAAAGTTTGGAATCTCATATCCCCCATTGTAATCAGTGCAGTGCAAGAGGCTTTTTCCTCCAGGAACCCCCTGCCTAGATGTGTTACTTCTACTCTCATTGCTCTCATACCAAAAAAACCCAATGCAGTGGATATTACTGATTATAGGCCGATAAGCTTATGCAATTTTTTCTACAAGATTATATCTTCTATCATTAACAGAAGGATGGCCATCATTCTTCCCAAAATCATTTCACTTGAGCAGTCTGCTTTTGTCAAGGGAAGACAGATTATTGAAAACATTGCCCTTGCTCAAGAGCTCTCAAATGATTTGGGCAGGAAAACCAGAGGTTCAAATGTTATGTTTAAGCTTGATATGGCTAAAGCTTATGACAGATTAGAATGGGACTTTCTCTACTCAGTTTTGACCAGATTTGGATTCAGTTACAATTTCACTCATCTTATTGATAGACTGCTTAACAACTGCTGGTTTTCAGTTTTACTTAATGGAGACACTGCTGGTTATTTCAAATCTTCAAGAGGTATTCGTCAAGGTGACCCCTTAGCACCCTCCCTATTCGTTATAGCTGAAGAAGCTTTGAGTAGATCGCTTAGAGCAGCCTTCAACAATGGTCAGATTGAATATTTTTCTGGTCTCCAGAGATGTCCCTCCATCTCTCACCTGTTGTTTGCAGATGATACATTGATATTCTGTAAAGCCACAGCTGCTTCTATTAGAAATTTGCTAAACCTTTTCCACACTTATGAACATTCATCAGGGCAATTGATTAATGTCAGCAAGAGTGGTTTTCTTATTCACCCAAAGAAGCCACCCTCTGTTGCCCAGCGGATTCAGAACCTAACTGGATTTTCCAGATTCTCCTTTCCTCATAAATATCTTGGTATACCTCTGGTGATTGGAAGAACAAAGAAGATATATTTTGCAGGTATTATTAACTCTATCCAAAAGAGGATAGCCGGGTGGAAGGCTAATCTGTTGTCCCAAGGTGCTAGACTGGTTCTGGTTAGACATGTTCTTACCTCTTTGCCTATTTATTCCCTTTCTTCTACTCCCTTGCATATTGGTGTTCATAATCAGCTTGAGCGGGCCATTGCAAATTTCTTTTGGGGGTCTTCTCCCCTTGGAAAAAGAAGACATTGGAAATCTTGGAAGACTCTCTGTAGGCCACAATCAAAAGGAGGTCTTGGCATTTTGTCTCTTAGAATTATGGAGAATGCTCTTCGAGTTAAAATGCTATGGAATGCCATTCATTCTGATTCTCTTTGGGCTTCCTACTTTAGAGCCAAATACTTGCACCAAGGCCACATCCGAAATGCAAATTTCAGAAATATGAAGGGGTTTGCAAGAAGAACCTGGTTGAAGGCTAAGGATTATATTCTTCACTTCAAGAAAGTCATCATTGGGAATGGGTCAAAAACTAACTTCTGGTATGATAACTGGCTGGGCCAACAATGCTTAAAAACTTTTGCTTCTGAAGAATCTATTCCTAATCCAGAAGCCACAGTTAGAGATATTATGCTGCATCCCACTGCTGAGGAGTCTGCTCTGATGAATGATTCATTCCCCTCTGAAATCCAGCAAGCAATCAGGTCAGTTACATTGAATCAGGAATTGGATTTGGGTATATGGAGCCTTTCTCCTTCTGGACAGTGCACTGTTTCTTCATCTTATAATTCTATGGCTAATAGTCACTTACAGTCTAGTATCCCTTGGAGTCAGTTGTGGTCTAAATGGCTTCCTACTAAAATATCAGTCCACTTATGGAAGATTATACATAACAGTATTCCGACTGATGATAATATCCAAAGAGTGGGTATTGTTCTATGTTCCAAATGTTCTTGCTGCAGGACACCTCAAGTGGAAGACCTCAATCACCTATTCCTGAAAAGTGAAATTGCTGTCTCTATCTGGACTGCTCTCACAGCTACAGGCCTGCATCTTGAAGGTAGAACTGCCAGGGAATATATTTTAAATTCCATCTGCCATGTTCAGCCAGGCTCGGCCTATGCTCTTTTTACTCTTGCCTCCATTGGATATGGAATGTGGGAAATATGGAAAGCCAGGAACACTATAAAGTATGATCAGAAACATTTCTACAGAACCAGTCATTTCATTCATTCTACTATATCCCAAATTAAGGTGGTTTGCTCGGCTGCTGCCCTAAAGGAAACAAAGACCAGCAACCAGAAATGCTTGGATCAACTGGGAATCAAAACCAAAGCTACCAGCAAACAGCAAATGAGGATTGTCAGATGGGTCTGTCCTCCTTGGCCCTCTATAAAATTGAACACCGATGGGGCCAATAAGAATTCTGGAGATACTGGGGGAGGAGGTATAATCAGGGATTCCAGAGGCAAGACTATACTTGCCTTCTCTCATTACTATGGTCAATCGGATAGCCTCATAGCTGAAGCCAGAGCACTTCTTGATGGTATCAAATATTTAAAGACAGTGGCCTCCATTCCAGCCCTTATTGAATGTGACTCTCTTATCCTTGTCAGGATTATCAAAAAGGAAGCCAATTGTCCTTGGACCATCCTCAGCTTTGTCAGAGAAATATGGAGTGTCATTTCTCAGCATGACTCTATATCCCATATTTTCAGAGAAGCCAACACTGCTGCAGACCTTCTTGCTTCTTACGCTTGCATTACCAAATGTAATTCTTTTTATTCTTATAATGAGCTCCCTTGCATTATAAAAGGTGCTGCTCGGCTGGACTCACTAGGCTTGCCTAGTATCAGATTGATGTAATTCTTTTTTCATCATTATTGGAATATATTCACCTCCTAGTGGTCGGATGGTGGAGTGGCTTTCTCCTTACCTCTGGTAAGGGGTGCACTCTCCCATTGACCCCTAGGTTAGGTTTTTCTATTAAAAAAATAGTAAAAACACAGGACATCACCTTGAAAAAGAGATTATAACGTAAAAACAGTAGAGAATTGGAAGATGGTGCAGAAGAAGAAGTTCAAGATCTTTGAAACACACAAAACTTTCATGAAGAAAGTAGGAGAGGACAATGACTCGAAGGGAGAGAAATAAGGGGAAGAACAGAGAGAAACACCGGTTCGCAGATGAACAGAATAGCATAGTGAAGAATATGAACTAGCTTAAAAAGTAGAAGGAATTAGAAGATGATGCATGAGAAGAAGTTGTAAAGTATTTAAAATCGAAGAACTTACATGAAGAACGCCGGAGGAGAAGAGGACCAGAAGAGGGTGAAATCGATGACCTAAGGTTGGGAGAGAAAGAGTGAAAGATTGCCAAAAGAAGAACCCCCCTTCACCTCCTTGTCATGAGCTATTTATAGGGAAAGTTGGGTTAATGGAGGGTGGAGATTGTATCAAAAGGAGATGGATGACTGATATTTAAGTAGAAGATGATGCATGGGGAAAAGGAAAAGGAGGTGGGCACCCCCTTTCTTGAACTTTGGGCACCCTCTTTCCAACTTTGAATCTCATTTTTAAACATTGAATGTCCTTTTTCTCTTCAAACTTAAACTTTGAATTCTTCCTTTTCAAACTTTAAATTCAAAATTTTGAACTTTATTTTCCCTCCAACCAAAATATTTTGAATTCTTTATTTGACTTGGTCAAAGTGGTGATGACAATTTTGCCCCCGGCTTCTTTTGCAATTACCTTCGGTGTCCTGCACACACATAATTATGATTTAGTCTAGAAAAATTACCATAATGTGCACATGAATCTCAATTGCTCATTTTTATGCAATGGATAGTTAATGTTCATTACCCTCAACTCTATTTTATTAAATAAAATCACCAAATTAATTAATTTACGTGAAAGGTCCACTCTACGTGCGAAGTTGAGATTAATGATAGAACATGCATAATTACCAAATCATATGCACATAAAATGGTGTACATGTGATAAATTACCATAGAAAATGGACACTTATCAGCGCCTGTATAATTCTCCAGCAATGATAGTGTACTTCGAGGTGGCTCTTCTGATAGCCTTACGTTGTTCAGCGTTTGCCCCTTCTGGGAATGACCCATCCTTGTAATATAGCTCGATTTCATGATACCATGGCAATTCTTCTTCTTCCAGGATCTCTTCCAATTCCGTTAAAGATACTTCCTTCAAATCTTCCTTCTTAGGTCGAGCCTCTACAGTTTTCCTAAGGTTGTGAGACCAAGGATCCTGAAGAGAGGGTGCGTCCAATCTCTGAACGACGATAGTCTCAGTATTCCGGCTGAGAGGGAAGGATAAAGAAGAAGCGAGTGACGCCAACGCATCAGCGAGAATGTTCTGAGATCGCGCGGTATGGATATAGATCAGGTTGCGAAATTGCTGAGCCAGGAGAGTTACCAAATCTTGATATGGCTTGAGCTTTGGATCACGAGTGCTGTAAGTGGATAGAACCTGCCGCAGAACGAGCTGAGAGTCTCCTATGATATTCAAGTAGCACGTGCCTAAGAGGTATGCGTGCTTCAATCCAACTAGAAGAGCCTCATACTCGGCAATGTTGTTAGTAGCAGGAAATCAGAGCTGATAAGCAAAGGGAATCGTCACCCCTTTCGGAGTGAGCAGGAGTACACCGATCCCTCGACCTTGAGAGTTGAGCGCACCATCGAAGTGCAGAGACCAGAAGGGATGATGAGTAAGGACAGAGAGATGCTCATCATGGAAATCATCCTGAATAGAATCTGTGCACGGGATGGGAAGATGGGCGAGATGCTCAGTGATGGCATATCCTTTGATTGCCTTCTGAACGATGAATGTGATATCAAACTGAGAGAGGAAGCTCTGCCAGCGAGCTAACCTACTAGAAAGGATGGGTTTTTCTAAGAGATAGCGGATCGGGTCCATTCTAGAGATCAACCTAATTGGGTGGGCTAGAAAATAGTGTTTCAGCTTCTGAGCTACCCACACTAAGGCGGCACAGGTTTTTTCCATAGCGGTGTATTTGGCCTCTACCGGGTTAAACAACCTGGAGAGGTAATAAGTTGCCCACTCTTTGCCTTCATCGTCTATAATGACCGAGATGTATAGGATTAGGGGTTTCCTAGGGACAGGAGGTTGCAAAACTGGGGGATTGGTCAAGTATTCCTTTAAGTCCTCATAGGCCTTTTGACAATCTTGATTCCATTCAAATTTGACCCCTGCCTTTAGCAATTCATAAAACGGGCGGCACCTCTGGGAATGTTGGGATATGAATCCTCTGATGAATTGTAATCTACCAATCAGTCCTCGGAGTTCTGAAATATTCTTAGGCAGAGGCATCTCCATGATGGCCTTTGCTTTATTAGGATCAATCTGAATCTCCCATTTGCTAACTATAAAGCCTAACAACTTCCCTGAGGAGACTCCGAAAACACACTTCTATAGATTCATTTTCAACTTGTACTCCTTGGCTCTTTGCAGCACCATAGCCAGAATGGAGGGGTGTTCTTCCTTTGTTCTTGACTTCACCAGGATGTCATCCACATAAGCTTCCATATAGACATGCATCATATCGTGGAATATAGCCATCATTGCCCTTTGATAAGTGGCACCCGCGTTCTTTAGACCAAACGGCATGACTACATAGTAATACCTGCCCCAGGGCGTGGTGAAGGAGATTTTCTCTTGATCCTCTGGAGCGAGATGGATCTGGTTATATCCTGAGTAACCATCCATGAATGATAAAGTTTCGTACTCGACAGTGTTGTCCACCAAGACATCTATGTGAGGCAGCGGAAAATCATCCTTGGGACATGCTTTGTTAAGATCCCTGAAATCAATGCAAATGTGCACCTTTCCATCTTTCTTGATGACAGGGACTATGTTTGCCACCCACTGGGGATATAAGACAACTCTGATAAACTTGGCAGTGTACAACTTATAGACCTCTTCTTTGATCCTCAAGGCCATGTGGGGGTGAAATCTTCTTGACCTTTGTTTTACATGTGTTGCCCCTGGTTTAAGTACGAGTCGGTGTTCCACTAAAGAGGTGTCAAGATCCGGCATGTCCTCATAAGACCAGGTAAAAGAATCGCTATACTCCCTTAAAACCTTGATTAGATCTTCTTCTACTTGCGAAGGGAGATTAGCGGCAATAATAATGGGCCTTGGGTCTTCTTCGGTTCCAAGATTTATTTCCTTTGTAGGTTCATCCACCGCTGACGATGGCTCGTTGAATCTCTTTATCCCTTGCGCATACAGATCGGCGGTGTCTTCTACATCACCGTCCTCATCATCAACTGGGTCTTTTTCATCCAGGACTTCATACACACCTAGTCCGTCGTCGCTCCACACCCCTTCTGATTCTTCATCATCTTCTTCTATCATAATTGCCATAGCTATGAACTCCGGACACTTCAGAAGAGCATGACATTACTGAGCAAGATCCTGCAAGAACCTATCAGGAATGGATTTGGAATGACGCGCTTGCGGGCGCGGCTCAGATGAGGAAGGGTTGGACGACCTAGAACAAGACCCTACTTCTCTAGACCTAACAGACTCTACTTTCCTAGACTCGGTGGACCCTAAATCTAACCTAGGAGAAAGGAAATCTAATGGGAATGAAGGAGCAGGGGACTCGTGCCCCTAGGAGGAGGATGAAGACAAAATAGTGTAATCTTATAGTGAAATCTCCGTTTCAAATTTGACATTTTTTTTGGAGATCAGTGGAGATCATGTAGCAAGAAGGAGAAGATGGAGGAGGAGGAAGTTGGAGAGGGAAGAGAGATGGGAACAAGACATCAAAAACTGGATCGGAAGAGGAGAACCACATTTCTGAGAGATTAAAAGAGGGGGTCCACATCGTGGAGAGATCAATGGGTGGGCATTGCCCACATGCACAAGGTATAATCAACACCTCGGTTGGTAGTTCCTTGAAATACAGATCAATCATGATCGGAGGTGAATGGGGTATAGATTCTAGCTCTTGGAAAAGAGACATGAGACGAGAGGGAGACCAAGAAAAGACAACAGGCGAGCTCCCCTTCTTCCGTGGATGGTCGGTTGGCTTCTTCAGCTTCCAGTGGACAAGCCGTACTTTCTGATTCCTTTGGCAATAATCTTCTTCAAGGAACATCCTGGCAAACGCTCGGCTGTAGTCGAGCGTATCATCGACTGGCCCCTTTGGCAACAGAGGCGGACTGGCAACTGTGCAAGCTGTTGTTTTCTTTTCGGACTGTGCTGACGGTGGATTCAATGTACCTGGCTGGAGAGGCCCTTTTATGAAATGCTGGCGGTAATCCCTGGTGAGTGGCCCTGAGTCACCCAAGATTGATAATGCGGACTCTCGGTAACCGAGACCCCTTCTGCTCATTTTTCTTCCTTTAGGCACCGGTTTGGTCCGCCCTTGTAATTGTGCACCAAGGCCTCTCCCCAGTTGGTAGCCTAATTTCAATATTATATCACAGCCTTTGGAATCTCGGATCTGGGGCTTCACTTTAATGTTGACGGGTGTAGTGACGGGCTTGCGTGGTGCATATGCCCATGGAAAATCCAGATCCAACACAGAAATAACTGGCCGAGTACTGGGCCACAGAGTAGACAAAATCTTCTCCGATATAGCTTTTACTTATTGGACCGTGGATAAGATTTTCACCTTAACCACCCTCCCTTGAAAGGGGAATTTGAGGCACTGATGAGCAGTGGATGGCACAGCGCTATGAGTATCAATCCACGGACGACCCAAGATAGCCTTGAACATAGGGTCGATATCCAGCACGTAAAATTCAATGGGCATAGTAAGAGGCCCAAGCTCAGCCTGAATGGTGACAACCCCGTGACATGCTCTTCGTGAGTTGTCATAAGCTGCTATGGTAGTTGGGGTAGGCCGTAGACGTTATTCTGATAAATTGAAGGCCCTGAGAGTGCTGAGTGGACAAACATTGATAGATGCCCCTGTGTCAACTAATGTTGCATCCACACTAACCTTGTTCAAAATAATAGTAATGCAAAGCGGCATCTGCCGAGCTTCTGGGGGTGCTAGCTCATTCTCGGAGAATGTGATTGCTGGTCCTTTGGAAATAGTAGCCAATGCTATTGGTAAACTATCGGCTGCCACATCTTCACTAACCATCACCTTCTGAAGAAAATCTTTTAGTGCATCTTGGTGAAAGGTAGATCTCTTTATAAGCTCCAACACATATATTTTGGTGGGCACCCGGTCTAAGTGATGCAACAAATCATATTGGGTACCCGGTAATGGCTCAGTTTCTTCTTGATCGGCAGCCAGTTGAGAAGGCTGGGGATTAGAAGCAGAAGCAAAATTGTGATGAAACAAGCGCCCGCTCTGCAGGACCACCGTCAAGAAGAAACTGGTGCACTGAACCGTCGTCATCTGATGATGGTAAAATTGGCCCGATAGGATGGATGAGTGGCGTAGAAGAGGGTGCGGGAGAAATAATGGGAGCGGGAGTGGAGATAACGGGTTGTGGTGAAAGGATAATGGGCGGAGGGTTAGTTACGGGCACGGTGATGATGGGCGCAGGAGAAGGTGGAGGTGTAAAGGTAAGCGGAGGCGCGGGCGGAGGGCTAGTCATAGTAATGGCAGCGGGGGTGATGAGCAATGGGGGAGAGGTTGGTGGTGGAGTGGAGGTGGATGGAGGGCCAAGTGGTATAGCAGGCGGAGGAGAGTTTTGATATGTGGGCGTAAGGATGGTGGGAGTGCGGTAGTTGTGGTGGAGGGCCGAGACTTGGTGCACTGAACCGTCGTCATCATAGGACCACCCGACATCAGGAGCCGAGGGTTGAACAAGGTTAACCTGAGCCGGTGCCGGCGGCTGAGGCTGCGGAGTGGGAGGATGGTTCGGCATGGGGTTCTGATGGATCCCCAAGTCTTGAGCTGGCTGTGGTTGTTGCGGTGGTGGCTGCTACTACGGCGACGGTGCCTGTGGTTACTGCACTTGCTGTCTCAGCACTTGCCTTCTCTTCTCTTTTATTTCTATAATGGCCTTATGCATTTCAGCCCAATCAATCATGTGTCCTTCATGTAGGTCATAGACCAAATCTCTAAACTGAAAACACCCTTCAATGGTATGCCCCGGTTGCCTGTGGAACATGTAGTACTTAGTCTGATCAACAATCGGGTTCCAGATGGGCCGTTCCGGAGGAAGCTGAATAGCACTAACCGACATGAGAGCCGAGAATATGTCCATGAGGGACTCAGGCAAAGGAGGGTACTGGGCTCTCTTTGGACCTGGGCGCTTATTGTTGTTGTTGGTGTAGCTGTTGGGTGGAGGAACATTATGGTATTACAGAGGTTGTAGAGGTTATTGCGGAGCGGGGAATGCGTTTTGTGGAATGGAGAAGGTAGGTGGAAAGTTTTGTGGAATGGAGAAGGTAGGTTGAGTGTTTTGTGGCGTGGGGAATTAGGGATTATGGGGGTTTTGCGAAAAGCGGAATGGTGCGGACTGAAAGGGGAAGGTAACGGCTTGCACCTACTCATTGGTTTGGACCCCCTCGGTGACAGGCCCTTGAGGTTTCTTATGGTATTTGGTCTTTTGGGCCTCAAAGAGCGAGTGTATGGGGGACTCCTTGAATTGTGTCTGAATGAACCGCGCCCGGCTATATAGTTGGTGCATATTTGCTATGTCATTCATTGCCTGAATGTTGCAGAAGGTCGGAGTAGCATTGTAAATCAACAGTTTGACCTTCTCTTCCTCTGGAATGTGGCCTAGTACCCTGGCGGCCATCTGCCTCCATCTATCAGCATAAGTAGCAAACTCCTCGTCTGGCTTCATTTTCTCGGCCACCAAGTCTGTAAAAGAGTATTCCGGGCCGACCCTGTCTTGAAATCTCTGAATGAACTTATCCTTCACTATCTTGAAACTCTCGGTGTCTTCCAGTGGAAGAAAGTAGAACCATTCAAGTGCAACCCCATCTAATGATCGGCGAAACAAGTACACCATAAGGCGATCATCATACTGAAATTGAGCCAATTCATATAAAAAGTCCCTTACATGGATGAAGGGATTGCCATTCCCATCATATTTGTGATAATTGGGGAGCTCGGATTGTGGGGGGAATCGAATATTTTGAAAGCTTGGAACTGGAACGTCTGTCAAGAATTGTGGGCCAACCCGCTTCTGGAGGAAGTCAAGTTGTTGTTGTATGGCGGCCCATTTATCTAACAACTCCTGCTCCTTGGATGGAGTAGGGATAGTAAAGGAAGGGGGTTGAATCTGAGGAGCGGAAGGATAAACAGCAGGAAGAGAAGGAGGCGGCCCATAAGAAGGATATTGGGCCGAAGAGTGACCCATATTGGTATGGACTTGGGCCGCCCCTTGCTGAGGGCGCATGAAATCAGATGGGCCGACTAGAACTTACGGCACCGATGGAATAACCTGATAAGAATCTACTTGGATTGAAGAAGGGAGAATGGTCTTTCCCTTGTCAACAGATTGATGAGCTGACCCAGAAGACTGGCCTGATTCCAAAGTAGAAAATCTGATGGTCCTGGGCTAGATCGGAGTAAGGTCAATCAGAGCGGATTGGAAGGCGGACCCATCAACCCTAGGCTGAACAATGGAAGTATTAGATAAGCCTTGCGTAATTGTGGGAAGTGGGGTGTTGGGCCCCTGCATGGCCTGATAAACAGCCTGAAGTTGGGTCGGATCCAACTGGGCCATCATTTAGAGAATAGAATTGGCAGAAGGAGGAGGAAGGGATTGAGTGGATTGGGTACCCTCCATAGGGATGGAGGACGTGGGAGGGACGGACCTCTCTCCAGAATGGAAGGAGACAACCCTAGAAGAATCCTCTAGAAGCCCTTGAGGAAGAGACTCCTCTTGGGAACGGGGGAGATCAAAAGAGGCCACGGTGGACTCGAAGAGAGGATTGGAGTAGAACTTGGAAAAGGAATTGCCCCTAAAAGATGACTCTAGTGAACGAAAGCAACCCCACATGCAAATTCAACACCTTGGAAATGCAAACAACACAAAACAAACACACAATGAGTGACTTTAAACTAGATGGTTTCAACGAAGATGTAAGTGAGAAGAAGATAGAAACAATCAAAGTCAACCAAGTTGTTTAGATGATGCTCAAAGTTTTTAATTATTTTCCCCTTTTAGAACCTTAGTAACTTGATTAAAATGTGCTCTCAACAATAGGTTCTTGTTATGGAAGAGGTATATGGCCTGGTTAACTCTAAATGTAATCACTCCCTCGCGTATGCAATCCGAGACACGGTGTGGGAAAGGTACAACCGGCCCGACGTCCGTGTGAGAATCCACGGCTCGCGGGGGCTTATCGAGGTCCCTGATTTGATCTCCTAGTCGGCCCCAAGGAATATGGAGACGAGACGTTCACACACCAAGGTAGGAGAATGTAATATAAAGTATGAATAATGAATGACCCTATGTGCACCGGAGTGCATGAAAATTCTAGCCTAAAACTAGCAATCCAATGCACACAATGATATGAATATCCCAAAAAACTGAGGAGGAGACTATGTAGCACCCAAATATAAAAATCACAGCAGAAACTGTAGAAATAAATCAACCTCGGGATACGTACATGTCATTGGAGTGGCGGTCTAATATGAGAGCGCCAGAAAGATGAGACGGTCTAATGATAGACCGCTCTTAAACCTTTAGCGGCCGAATGTCCAACCGCCAGAAGACCCAGAGAACCAGAAATAGCAGGAAATAATGGGAAAATCTGGGGAAAACACGGGCAACTGGGTAAATTAAAGAACAGCAGGTAGAGCAGAGATCTAACACGATTGGCACTAGTTGTCCCACCGTGATCGCCATAAAATTTCTGTTGGTTTATATTGGTTCCTTCTCAAATGAATATGTGATGTTAACAATAAAGATACGAACAAGGTAACATGCAATCACTCAACCTATGAACATGTGCAACATGAACCTAGGCAATCAGCATGAAATCTAAGCATGGGCATGTCATCTCTACCAGAAATAAGCAAGGAAAATAAAAACACACGCCGGAGCGTGGAGCAAAAGGAATAAAGAAAACACACACTGTGGGTGTGGAGCAAGCAAGCAAAAGTAACTAAAAAAGAGATATGGGGAGAGAGAGAGGACTACTGCCCAAACTAGAGAGATGTGATTGGCACCAAAGTATTAAACTAGTCAAAGCTAAGATGAATACCTTGGAAATAGATGGATGCGACACCCACCCACGGGAGAGAGAAAACTGCACCTCTGCGAATAATGATGGTCGAAGATTGGTGCGCCAGAGAGAGATAGCGGTCTGATGATAAACCGCCAGAAAACCTGATGTGACACGCCCTAAGGATGATGATGCTCTGATACCAAATTGATGTGGCACAACTCCTTGGACCTGAATTTGTAAGCAACCGGACCGAACAACGATCTCTCACAAGCGGGTTCACCCGCGTCGCGCGCACCCAGGTCCGTAGGCGGACCGGCGATGATGGTGAGGGTCCGAGGTTGGACCTTGGGGTTCCAAGGGTATGGCTGGCTGGGGATGGACCCCAATGGGCTAGGGATGCCCAATTTCAAGGGCAGACGGCACGCCGAGGGCGTGGGATGTAATGTCTCCCTCACAACTCACCCCGCGGTGGCTCTCGATTAGATGGAAAGTTGGAACGAGCACTCTCTCACTGCCGACGGAGCAACTAGAAACAACACTAAGCTAAGCAAGGGTAAAAACCAGCAGAGAAGAGTGGCCCGATGCTCACCTTATCGGTGTGAAGACACCGATCCTGGCCGGAGACGAGGGCGAGCGGGGAAGCGTGGGCTACCCGCACGTCGCGCCGATGAGGCTTCCGGCGACGACCTGCTAGTACAAACACTACGCCCTCATAGAGGGGTTGGCATAGGGGAGGGCGACTGTGGGATACATAAAAATACTACCTCCGCACAGGGAGGGGCTGTAAGCCGGTCAGGCGGGGGTGGGGAAGCAAGATCAGCGATCGTCGTTGGTTCTGTCCGCTTCTGGGACAGCCTGATAGGGGGCCGATGACGGCGCTGCCACGGATGCTCCCAAACTCAGAATCTGACGAAACCAGGGCCAAAACGTTGCGGACTGTTCGGGGATGACTCCTGAATTTTTATGGAATCTCGAAGTGTCACTGATGGCCGGAGCAGGTGCTGGATCGGCACTGCTTGGTTCTGGCTCGAGCAGGTTTCAGGATACTACAGCGGGAAGATGAAGCCGCCCCGAGTGCTCCCGTGATTAGAACGACACGGGACCAAGACGGTTACGAGCATGGCCGCATCCTCTTCGATCAGCAAGGAAGAAAGGCTCCGGAGGAGGTAGGGGTCGAGAGTGGCAGCCCGAGAGGTGGAGAGGTATCGGGACAGACCCTGACTGACCTGAACAGCGTCCCTGCGGTAGAAAAATTGGTATGAGCAGCTCCGGTCTCCAAACCATGTCCCGTCAGCCGCGTTGGTTAGGCGACTGGCAGATCTTCGTCCCGGTTAAACAGCGCACCAAGGGGATCCGAGGAGAGGCCGCAGGAGCTTCTGGACTGAGGCTCTGGCCCCTACTCGGGTGCTGAATGCGCTACCGGGCGAGAACGGATGCCGAGAACAGCTCTAACCTCGGAACGGGGCAAGACCACCTCACCTGCGAAGCCGATTGGGGGAGCTTTCCAGCAATATATGATACGCCTCCAAAAGATGCTCGGTGAAGACGTGCCAGCCACTGCAACAAGTAGCTAGCCTGCTGCCTGCGAACTGGATAGAGCAGGAAGGTGAATGATGTTGATGGTGGTGGGAAGGGGTGAAGGGACTGCAATGGGGAGAGGGCTAATGGCTGTGGGGCTTGGATGCGGGTGGATAGAGATGGTGGAGAGGCTGGGGAAGAGGGCTGGGTCGCAGCTAGCAGGTGGAGGGGGAAGAGAGGGTGGAGGGCGTAGGTTGGGCTAGGGGGAGGTGGGAGAATGGAGTGTTTGAAATCGCCTTAATGGAGAGGAGTTAATGCTGGCCTAGGGGAGAGGAAAGGTTGTGTTGGGGATGGGAAGTGTTGTATGGGAAGGTGGAGGGAGTGTGGGGAAGAGGGAAGGGTGCCTGGGGGAGAGGGAAGGGTGCTAGGGATGTGGGAGGGTTGCTTTGGGATACGAAGGGGTGTTTGGGTAGTGGTAAGAGTGAATGGGGATTTATGGGTCTTGGGGAGGTGAAGGGGGTTGTGGTTAATGAGGTGGGGTGATGTGGCAAGGAGGGAGGAGAGAGGGGGGGGCGAATTTGGGAGAGAGAGGGGAGGAGAGAGGGAGGGGGTCGCCCCCTTTAGAGAGAGAGAAAGAGAGAGGTTCTCACAAGAGATATGTGAACACTCAATTCAAATTTTTCTTCATTCATTCATTCATTAGCTCCAACTGGTGGGAGTGGGGTCCTATTTATAGGATTCCCACAATTTAACATAAGTCCCTGACTTTTGGACTAATAACAAGAAACCAAGGGGGGGTGGGGGCGCCCCTGGGCCTAGCCCATTTAATTGGGCCCAATAACCAAACTAGGCAATCTATTGACACTTGACTTAGGTAAATAACTCTTATACCTAGGTACTGGACTCAAATAAAAGGAAAATTACATAATTTATGACTCAAGAAAATATAAAAATTACATGCCATGATTAAGAAAAATGCAGCGAACACGATGAAGCATAGTTGGCGAGCAATGGGACCCTCGGAAAAATGGAGTAGTCGGAGATGTCCCCATCAAAACCTTAGCGCTCCACTATACAACCGCCAGAGAATCGCAGAAAAGGGACTTTGGGACTTTTGATCTCCACTTCTTCCAGCCGGCCAGAAGACTTGGGCCTCGTGCTATGGACTTGTGAAACCTGCAAAAACGTGTAGAGAACACAGAAAAACAACCCAAATTAGCCCGGAGACAAGTGTAGTAACTATAATGCAAAGAAAACTAAAAACATGCAATTGGAAGGGTGGATACCTGGGGGTTGATTTTTTAAACCCCTGTGGGGCGTTTTAAAAGATGGGAGGAGGTTTAAAATGAATGCAGAAGATGGAAGAACGTGAGATAGGAAGAGGGAAGATGATTTGATGCTATGAGGGGGAAAAGAAGAATTAAGAACACAAGACAACATTAAGACCCTTGGAACTTGATACTCCCTGGACTTAGGAGGTTGATGGACGTGGGAAGCAGTTCTCCTTAATTGGTTCTAGCTCCAGGATGCGGCAGCACTTCGACGTGAACTCCAGAAATCTCCTCTTCAAGCCATGAAGTCAAATGTTCTATTTATAGACCCTCAAAGTCTAGGTTCGAATTGGAGAGAATCCAGCTAGAAAGTAAGATGATTCTTAGCAAACTCTTGAAGATAATGCTGCCAAGAGTCCATAGAAACAAACAAAATCTTCTGAGGATGAGTATTAAGGGAGAAATCATCGGATCAAACTCTTAATTCGGCCACGAAGTAGCAAAGAAAGAGCAGTTCTGTTAGAACTCTCTGTCTGAATTGACGGCCTTACGATAAATCGCCATTTGGAAGTAACGGCCCAACAATAGACCGCCACCCTGCGTTATCCAACAATAGATAAGGTGAACGGGTGAAGTTTTCGTAATAAGGACTCTGCAAGAAGGTGGCGACCTAAGGTTCACGCGCCAGTAGCATATGACGGTCCCATGATAGACCGCTAAAGCACAATGGATAAGATAAGATAAAGCTTGAGAAAGGCTATTGGCTTTTGGACTCTGGCGTCATCTAGCGGTCGAAGATAGGAGCGCTACACATCAGCAAATGCACCAAGGATAGGCCGCCAGAGACAAATGGGAGGGCAAACAGCAAGAAAGCTTGCTAAGCTTTATCCAATGAACAAAGAATGAGGAACGCGATCCAACCAAGGAGAGATAACCCAAGAAATAGGCCTCAAACCTGACCAAGAAGGCTCAGTAAGGGTGAACAACTCGGAGCATCATAAAGATGAGCAAGGAAATGACCCAACTTATTGGTCATAAAACGGGTGTCAACACCATGACCATGGTCCCTCGGGAAGAAGAAGCCGAATCGGCGTGGACGGCCTCATTTCGTGTGGCCAAAAACATGCCTATGAAGGCATCCAAACCATTATCCTCTATTTGAAATAGAGGATGGCCCCTAATTCCAGAGTCAAATTGGGGAGGAAATTCCTCCACATAACCCGGATTTGAATAAACTTTCTCCATCCTAAACCAATTATCAATTGGTTTAGAATAAATAAAATAAAAGGTGTAGGGGGAATGTTTCCAAACACAGCCAAGTGTAAGCACAAGCAACGTCCTAATTCTTTTTTCTTTTTCTTTTTCCACTTTTTTTTTGCTTTTCTTTGTTCACTCGGAGGAGAGAAGGGAACTAAAGGCGTGGGATGAACTCTGGGAGCCTAGCAGAAACCTTACTCAAAAAACCCAGGGTGATCTAATGGGACTTCCAATGGTACAACCTGCCTGGCGACCGTGTGGGAATCCACGGTTCGCGAGGACTCACGGAGGTTCCCAAATGGATTGGACCAATTGCACCCGAGTGGGAATCCTCAGGTGAAGGGTCCAATTCCAACGGGAGGGTTTCCTATAAGGGTGATGCCGGCTCTTCCTAAACCCAACCATGTAGCTTTAACCTGTAGAAAGTAGCCACACAATACACAAGCGCACAAACTAATGGAGAGGAACAATGTTTAACCAAGACAGAACAATGTTACGGGAGAATACAGGAACAAGACAGAGGGTGTCCAAGGTGTTGGTCATCCACAAACCTGGGCGGCCAAGTCGAAGGTCGCCCAGAAGGGAAGGCGGCCAGAGTAGTGGCCTTCTAACAAGGGGAGAGGGCGGCCAGGTCGATGGTCGCCTGGGGCCTAGGGCGGCCAGGGTATTGGTCGCCTAGGAGATGGCCTAGGCGGCCACTGGGTTGGTCGCCCAGGGGCCTAGGCGGCCAAGAGTCTGGCCTCCTTCTGTCCAACTTTCAGAAAATGAAAAACAGAGCTACAGAAATTGAACTAAAGTAAAGGCATGGTTTCATTAATCCTTGACTTCAAGCATTAGGGACTTACATTAGGCAGTAGAGGGTCCCACCATGATCGCCACTTCGCTTGTAGGCGCCTGGGATCGGCGTTGTTTTAGGGGGGGTGTTGTGTTGGTTGGAACGTACGGATGGACGTATCCTGAGTACCTACAGAGGAACAAGAAGAGAATGTTAGAACGTGATCGCCGGAGGTGTTTACCTGAACCTCACAGGTGTGATGATCGCGGGGAGATGATTCCAGATGGGGAGATGATGGGTTCCCTCTTCCTCGTCCTCGGCCGGCCAAGGGCAAGGAGCCATGCTTGTCCCTTGTGCTGAAGTCCTGCATCGTAGCTCAAAAGAAAAGAAAATAACAAGCCACGAGTAAAGAAATGAGAGTAATATCTACTCTAATGGAATGAATGAAAACGGGAATGATGGTGGCAATTTTACCTGGGGGTGGTGGGAAGGAGGGATGGCCGATACTTTCGACCACCCACCTTCCCTTTATTTTTTGGGAAGAAACCTGTTAAGTTTAGGGGCTAAGGGACACTACATGCAATGTTACGTACTTACCTAGAAGACGTGATGCAAGTAGGGAGTATGGGCTATGGGGTTCAAACCGAAGCAAAGGAAGTAGGAGGAAGATGACCGGCGCGGCTCTTCTCCGATGCTCAATTCCTCCGGGTTTCCTCCCTGGATTCTACCTCAATCCTTCCTCCGAAAATGGCCTCCGTCCCCCCCTTCCTCGCACTGGAGAGCAACGGTTTTGTGTATCCAACACCGAGTTTCAAATTATGGGGAAGACCGAGCAGAACGAGGGAACGGACGTGCCCATGATCCGGGCCACGTTCTCTAGACTGGGTAAACAGCGGAAGGCGGCCAAACTTTTGGCCACCTTGAGGAGGAGGGTGGCCAGGAGGCTGGCCACCCACCTGGGTAGGGCGGCCATCGCCGTGGTCGCCCAGGACTAGGGGCGGCGAGGCCTTCGGCCGCCCAAACCATGCTCCTTGGGCCCCTAAGTGGGCGAGGCCCAATCGCTAAAAGGCCAGGGGCTAGGCTTAAAATACTCAAACACCGGTAAAACGAGTACAACAATTAAACGTCATTCACACGTGTAGATTCTAAGAAATCCACTTAGAAATAAAGGAATAAGCATGCACGAGGTGCAAATATGGAGATGTGATCGTCAGAGACGCGAGGGCCTCAAAAATATAACAATAATCATCAAGGGAGGGATCGCGAAGAATACCTTGAATGCGGGTGATGTGAGTGCTTTCCTTTCTCTTCAAATCGGCCGGCCGATGAAGAGAGTTCTTCAATTAATATTACCCTTGCAAAAAAGACACAAACACCAATAAAAGATAGGAATTAGAACATGGTGAGTGTAGCATCAAGTTCTTAATAAGATGAGCATGAAAATATGATTAAGAACACACCTTGTGGGTGGTTGCCCTTAAACCCCTATGCAAAAAGGGTATGGAAATATGAATGTATGAATATGCTATGGTGAAATTATGAATAAGGGGAAAGAGTGCAAGAGTGCGCTAAAGGGGAGATACTCAACGTGGTTGAGTTGCAAAAAAAAATATAAACATGAACATGCATGCATGAACTAATGATAATAAACAAAAGAAAATAAAGAGAGAATGATAGAAAGCAAAAGCCTGTTGCTTGGCTTTATATGCTCGATGGGGAGAAAAGCTTCAGTTGGATGAAGAGGTGAACCGTGAAGAAGCCCCTCCTTAGCCAAGAACAACACCTGCGTAAGAAAAGAAGAAGAAAACAAAAACAAACATAAGAAAAAACAGAAGAAGAAGAAGAACGGAAGGAGGAAAAGGAGGAATCCGAAAATCCAACCCCTTAACAGAGCTGCAGAAGCTCTATTAATAAGATCGAAGAAGAGATAAGAAGGAAAGAGTCCAACGGAGGAAAAGATAAGAAGGGGCAAGAGCCCAAGGAGGGGAAGATAAGACTGGGCAAGAGCCCAAACGAAGCAGGGACTCTCTAGGGAAAGGCTGCGTTCGTTCGGAACACAAAATTGAAACATGACTTGGACCAGGGCGTCAATTCAAGAATTGACGACATGCCAAAGGGTGTCTTTTAAAAACACGCCTAAGACAAAGGCGTTAACTCCTGGATCATTTTTAGAAATAAATATTTCTTTATTTGAAAATTGTGAAACACGCCTGAGTCAAAGGCGTTACTTAAAACGCGCTCTAACAAAGGACGTTAATTCAAAATATTCAAAATAGGGCCATTTTTCATTTCTCAATATTATTTTTCCATTTTTTAGGTGAAGGTGCATCTCATCGCCTTGATTCCAATGACTATTTTTGCGTATTTTTCTGACACCCGGAAGGTCACCAAATCACCTCTGGAAGGGGGTTGAAAATAATATTAAAAAAATCAATTTGAAAAGTGACGACCGTGCATAAGTCGTTAATTCAATTTTTGATTTTTTTATTCTTTTCGAATTCAAAATAACGCCCTCTTGTAAGTCGTTAATTCCCAAAAAATTCCGAAAAATTCCCAGAAAAATCCAGAAAAATGGAAATTTGAAAGAATGGACGCCCTCCAATATAGTCGTCAATTTTTTTAAAAACGCCCAAGGCTAAAGCCGTTATTTAAAAGACGTCCCACGTCAAGTCGTTATTTCTGAAAACTACATAAAAATAGAGAAAAATGCCCAGAAAAATCCAAAAAAATAGGGAAAAATAGGAAAAGAGAGGAAAAAGAGAGAAATCCTAGAAAAGTGAGAAAAACCACCCAAACAGAGCTAATTTGAGGGTCAAATTGGGGCATTATAAGGTAATATGAGATGTACTCACAGTAACGTCAATTTTGGCGTGTCTACAACTGCCCCGCCTTGGCGTTTGCTTTGCAAGGGAGCAGAGCAAACTGAAAAGTAGATGCCAAGGTGTGATGCTGACACGCAATCAACATTACTTGATGAGAATTGAAATCAGAAGCACGAGATGAAGCAATCTCGGAAAATTCAATGAAACCAACGATGTTTGGATAAAACGGGGAGTGTGCACGCGGTGCACTAAGGAGATAAAATAAATGATCAACTTCCAGCGCGGTGGAAGTACCCCAGGTCACAAACCTGTAGGTTTCACCATTGGGGAGCGGTTACCAGCTAGTGGACGTGCTGCAGCCAAGGTGGATCAAGGAAAGGAGATAAAATAAGATGATAAAAATCCAAACAAGGAGCTTTCGAGAAAATGACCCAAAACAACGACAAAACGAACTGAAGACACAATTCGACATGGAATATCTCATATTGAAGATTAAGATCAATTCAACCCTCAAAACAGCTTATCAGAATGATTTTTCAACAATTATTTCAAATTCCTACATAAATGCATGCTGGGTTTAAAGGGAAAAATTAAATCAAACGAAAATATAAGATAATCAAGGATAATATTGTTAAGCTGCCAAGACTGAGTCAAGAAACCTATTCAGCGAGCTGATACTAAGCCGAAGCTCGTTTATCCGCGCACCAACTCGTAAAAGGGAACCATCGTCCTCAGCCTTGGACGGCTCAACGGCCTATCCGTGTGACTAAGACTCATCTGGAATCGTCATCGTTTTTGATGAAGGGGAACTCAGATTCCAGATTTACCAAAGCCACAAGGTCCTTGATATAATCTAGTAGTGTATGTAACATATTGTAGAATGCATACAGTGAGATGGTGATAGCAATGAGCATGGGGGAACTGAGAAATGAGCTGCCGTCACCGTGGGGCTTGGATGATGATGCCCAGTCGGTGGGACCAAGAGCTCCTTCCTGCGCTCAAAGATTCATCAGCCAAGATATAATGAAGATAACAAGCAATGGATAAGGCATTTAAGCATAGTAAGCATAACATGAATCAAAGCATCAATAGCATGTATACGGCATGAATAGCACAAGTTAAATCATGGTATTGCAAATCATCATTGTTTGTTATTTTATCATGAGGATGACAACTTGGCTAATCAAGATTTGGAGTTGAATGATCAGAATGATATAATGCCCAGCGGCAAAATTAATCAAGAGAAATCAGCAGGAGTTGATTGAAAGATCTGGAGATGAATAATCAGGATGATAATCAGGAGACATGATAATGAGAATGATATAGGGAGATGATAATAAAAAAAATGCCCAAGGTGGCATGTTATGAGAAGATCGGAAGAATCAATAGATTGATAGCAATGAGTGGAGATAAGACTTATCCCGTGCTTTTGATCCTTGCAAAGTTATTCCTGCAAAACACCATCAGAAAATACAAATGCATTTTTTTTTATTTTTGAAATATGCAAATTTTTATGAGTTTTGAAAAGGATATTCAAATTTTTATGGATTTTA
This sequence comes from Amorphophallus konjac, assembly GCA_022559845.1. Classification (NCBI taxonomy): domain Eukaryota; kingdom Viridiplantae; phylum Streptophyta; class Magnoliopsida; order Alismatales; family Araceae; genus Amorphophallus; species Amorphophallus konjac. Next base: position 42,119,124 of record CM040124.1, read on the forward strand.
GAAAATATTTCAATTTTTATGAATCTTGGAAGAAATATCTGATTTTTTTGTTTGATTTTGCTCAGGAAATATTCAATTTTTTTTTTTTTGGATTTTGACTTAGGAAATATTCAAGTTTTTTTTTTGATTTTGGTTTAGACATTGTTAATGCAGCATCAAAGGGTGTTTTGGAACCACTGGCTAGGGGTCCTTGTTCCTTCCCCTTTCGCTAAAATTGCCCAAAGCCGAGCGTGCATTGAAGGGTGACGCCCTATAACCGACTGCCCTTGATTAACGGTGCCCCTACCAAGGCCATACTGGAGAAACATTCGACCTTGGAGGGAGAAGAGAAGAATAATTGAGGATAAGCTTTATGCAGGATGGGAGATGTCGGGACTTGAATTCCTTCCAAGGTATTAACCCTCAAAGAGGTAGTCTGTTGTGCCGGGACTTTGTGCCTTTGATTTTTAGACCCTTGACATGTATACGACCAGGGTTTTCCCTCCGGGGACTTTGCCACTCTTGACATGCCATAATTCATAAATTTGCATTTATTGAAATTTTGACTTGATTTTCATAATAGCCCTTTTGGCGAGATGTATATCATGAAAGCTCATATGATAACTGATATTGATTTTGGGTCAAGACTGCCCCTATTTGAGACTCCTCTCGTATTGGAGATTTACCTAGGTTGGTCATCTCATCCGTCAACCTCCTGCCCCTGCATTCGGCTGAATAAAGAAGAGAAAAGACTTTCAGATATACTCATGGCATGGCCAAAGTAGCAACGGTGTTAACTAAAGGAGCCGGCTAAGGACGCCGTGAAGTGTGTGCGGTGCCCAGCTGAGGGTTGCTCTTAACAAGCGGGGAGAGAACGTTGAATTCCCAGCGCGGGTTCTTATTAACCAAAGGTGCTGCAAAAACAAGCCTAAAGACTCTTTTTTAGAATATTTTAATTAAACAAAAGCCTAAGATAAAGGTCTAAAACACCACTTTTAATCTTGTTAAGAAGCACTTCATTCTGAAAATCATGCGTGAAGTAATGAGGTAATGTTATCATAAAAATGTGTACTTACGCCAATATGTTACCTTGCAACCTTTCTTGAAATAATTGCCGCGAGAGGCGATCTTGATCATCGTGGGATATTCCTCTTTTGCAGTCAAAAGAATTGGAAGCAAAGGATTTAAAAGTGGCTTAACAAGAAGGAGTGGTGCCAAGACCAGACTCAGACGAATAAGGAGAAAAGGAAGAGAGACGAGGGCTAGAACTCCCTTGCTAAGGCGCGGAGACCCTGATCACATGGAACAGTCTACAGAAAAAATGGAGAATTAGAAGGAAGAGTGAGGACTAAAGCCTCGAAAGCAGTGGGAGAATGGGCAGATGCCCAAAGCAGTGGATGTGGAAGAAGTTGGGTCGGACCCTTGGTCAGGAGGAATTAGAAGAAGAAATTGATGGATGGAAAGAGGTGGATCTGGAGGGTCTGGCGGCAGAGGAGGAGAATCGTGATAGGAGGAATCCGGAGGCTCCGGAGGGATAAAATATCGAGGGACGCGATGCCCTGGGAAGAAACATGCAAGAAGATGGTGAAAAAGGAAGAAGAGGACAAAGGATGTGATATCCTGGAGGAGCAGGAAGAGGAGACGGAGGAAAGATGGAGGGTCCGGAGGTTCCAGAGGAAGAAAATGGAAAGGGGTGTCGTGCCCGAAGGAAAGGTATGAAGGATCCGGAGGTTCCGGAGGAATGAGAAGGGAAGGGACGCGATGTCCAAAGAAGAGGGAAATAGAATCCGGAGGTTCCGGAGGATTAAGATGGAAAGGGAGGAATGGAATCAGGAGGGAGAAGATGGAAAGGGGCGTCGTGCCCGGGGAAAAGATAGAGAGAATCATATGGAGAATCCGGAGGTTCCGGAGGGATAAAATCAGGAAGGAGAAGATGGAAAGGGGCGTCGTGCCCGGGGAAAAGATAGAGAGAATCAGATGGAGAATCCGGAGGTTCCAGAGGGATGAAATCAGGAAGGAGAAGATGGAAAGGGGCGCGATGCCCTGGGAGAAAGTCCGGAAATTCTGAGAGAATGAGATGAAAAAGGGCGCGATGCCCTAGCAGGATAAAGGAGAAATCCGGAGGGTCCAGAGGAATAAGATGGAAAGGGGCGCGATGCCCGAGGGGAAAGTTCGGAGGTTCCGGAGGAATAGAATCAGAAAGGGCGCGATGCCCAAAGAGGAGGGATAAAATCCCTGGAGGTTCCAGGGAGATAGCAGGAAAGGGGACGCGATGCCCCAAGGAGAGTGAATTAAAGAAAGATGAAGATGAATAGGATGAGAAATGCGGAATATCCGGAGGTGCCGGAAGGCGGGGAAGATACGGGTTTGGAAACCCGGGAAGCAGGAGGTGCGAACGTATGCAAATGTAATGTAATGGATGCAATGAATGCAGTGAATGCAAGGAATATGAAGAATGTGAAGGGTGAGAGAATGAGATCCTCCTTTTTCCCCTAGGAGTGGCCCACGTGAAAAATGTGATAGATAAGAAGATGGATGAAATAAATATTTCTTTTAAAAACACGCCTAAGACAAAGGCGTTAACTCCTGGATCATTTTTAGAAATAAATATTTCTTTATTTGAAAATTGTGAAACACGCCTGAGTCAAAGGCGTTACTTAAAACGCGCCCTAACAAAGGACGTTAATTCAAAATATTCAAAATAGGGTTATTTTTCATTTCTCAATATTATTTTCACATTTTTTAGGTGAAGGTGCATCTCATCGCCCTGATTCCAATGACTATTTTTGCGTATTTTTCTGACACCCGGAAGGTCACCAAATCACCTCTGGAAGGGGGTTGAAAATAATATTAAAAAAATCAATTTGAAAAGTGACGACCGTGCAGAAGTCGTTAATTCAATTTTTAATTTTTTTATTCTTTTCGAATTCAAAATAACGCCCTCTTGTAAGTCGTTAATTCTTAAAAAATTTCGAAAAATTCTCAGAAAAATCCAGAAAAATGGAAATTTAAAAGAATGGACGCCCTCCAATATAGTCGTCAATTTTTTTAGAAACGCCCAAGGCTAAAGCCATTATTTAAAAGACGCCCCACGTCAAGTCGTTATTTCTGAAAAATACATAAAAATAGAGAAAAATGCCCAGAAAAAATCAGAAAAATCCAAAAAAATAGGGGAAAATAGGAAAAGAGAGGAAAAAGGGAGAAATCCAAGAAAAGTTAGAAAAACCACCCAAACAGAGCTAATTTGAGGGTCAAATTGGGGCATTACAAGGTAATATGAGATGTACTCACAGTAACGTCAATTTTGGCGTGTCTACAGCTGCCCTGCCTTGGCGTTTACTTTGCAAGGGAGTAGAGCAAACTGAAAAGTAGATGCCAAGGTGTGATGCTGACATGCAATCAACATTACTTGATGAGAATTGAAATCAGAAGCACGAGATGAAGCAATCTCGGGAAATTCCATAAAACCAACGATGGTTGGATAAAACGGGGAGTGTGCACGCGGTGCACTAAGGAGATAAAATAAATGATCAACTTCCAGCGCGGTGGAAGTACCCCAGGTCACAAACCTGTAGGTTTCACCATTGGGGAGCGGTTACCAGCCAGTGGACGTGCTGCAGCCAAGGTGGATCAAGGAAAGGAGATAAAATAAGATGATAAAAATCCAAACAATGAGCTTTCGAGAAAATGACCCAAAACAACGACAAAACGAACTGAAGACACAATTCGGCATGGAATATCTCATATTGAAGATTAAGATCAATTCAACCCTCAAAACAGCTTATCAGAATGATTTTTCAACAATTATTTCAAATTCCTACATGAATGCATGCTGGGTTTAAAGGGAAAAATTAAATCAAACGAAAATATAAGATAATCAAGGATAATATTGTTAAGCTGCCAAGACTGAGTCAAGAAACCTATTCAGCGAGCTGATACTAAGCCGAAGCTCGTTTATCCGCGCACCAACTCGTAAAAGGGAACCATCGTCCTCAGCCTTGAACGGCTCAACGGCCTATCCGTGTGACTAAGACTCCTCTGGAATCGTCATCGTTTTTGATGAAGGGGAACTCAGATTCCAGATTTACCAAAGCCACAAGGTCCTTGATATAATCTAGTAGTGTATGTAACATATTGTAGAATGCATACAGTGAGATGGTGATAGCAATGAGCATGGGGGAACTGAGAAATGAGCTGCCGTCACCGTGGGGCTTGGATGATGATGCCCAGTCGGTGGGACCAAGAGCTCCTTCCTGCGCTCAAAGATTCATCAGCCAAGATATAATGAAGATAACAAGCAATGGATAAGGCATTTAAGCATAGTAAGCATAACATGAATCAAAGCATCAATAGCATGTATACGGCATGAATAGCACAAGTTAAATCATGGTATTGCAAATCATCATTGTTTGTTATTTTGTCATGAGGATGATAACTTGGCTAATCAAGATTTGGAGTTGAATGATCAGAATGATATAATGCCCAGCGGTAAAATTAATCAAGAGAAATTAGCAGGAGTTGATTGAAAGATCTGGAGATGAATAATCCGGATGATAATCAGGAGACATGATAATGAGAATGATATAGGGAGATGATAATAAAAAAAAATGCCCAGGGTGGCATGTTATGAGAAGATCGGAAGAATCAATAGATTGATAGCAATGAGTGCAGATAAGACTTATCCCGTGCTCTTGATCCTTGCAAAGTTATTCCTGTAAAATACCATCAGAAAATACAAATGCATTTTTTTTATTTTTGAAATATGCAAATTTTTATGAGTTTTGAAAAAGATATTCAAATTTTTATGGATTTTGGAAAATATTTCAATTTTTATGAATCTTGGAAGAAATATCTGATTTTTTTGTTTGATTTTGCTCAGGAAATATTCAAAATTTTTTTTTTTGGATTTTGACTTAGGAAATATTCAAGTTTTTTTTTTGATTTTGGTTTAGACATTGTTAATGCAGCATCAAAGGGTGTTTTGGAACCACTGGCTAGGGGTCCTTGTTCCTTCCCCTTTCGCTAAAATTACCCAAAGCCGAGCGTGCATTGAAGGGTGACGCCCTATAACCGACTGCCCTTGATTAACGGTGCCCCTACCAAGGCCATACCGGAGAAACATTCGGCCTTGGAGGGAGAAGAGAAGAATAATTGAGGATAAACTTTATGCAAGATGGGAGATGTCGGGACTTGAATTCGTTCCAAGGTATTAACCCTCAAAGAGGTTGTCTGTTGTGCCGGGACTTTGTGCCTTTGATTTTTAGACCCTTGACATGCATACGACCAGGGTTTTCCCTGCGGGGACTTTGCCACTCTTGACATGCCATAATTCATAAATTTGCATTTATTGAAATTTCGACTTGATTTTCATAATAGCCCTTTTGGCGAGATGTATATCATGAAAGCTCATATGATAACTCATATTGATTTTGGGTCAAGACTGCCCCTATTTGAGACTCCTCTCGTATTGGAGATTTACCTAGGTTGGTCATCTCATCCGTCAACCTCCTGCCCCTGCATTCGGCCGAATAAAGAAGAGAAACGACTTTCAGATATACTCATGGCATGGCCAAAGTAGCAACGGTGTTAACTAAAGGAGCCGGCTAAGGACGCCGTGAAGTGTGTGCGGTGCCCAGCTGAGGGTTGCTCTTAACAAGCGGGGAGAGAACGTTGAATTCCCAGCGCGGGTTCTTATTAACCAAAGGTGCTGCAAAAACAAGTCTAAAGACTCTTTTTTGGAATATTTTAATTAAACAAAAGCCTAAGATAAAGGTCTAAAATACCACTTTTAATCTTGTTAAGAAGCACTTCATTCTGAAAATCATGCGTGAAGTAATGAGGTAATGTTATCCTAAAAATGCGTACTTACGCCAATATGTTACCTTGCAACCTTTCTTGAAATAATTGCCGCGAGAGGCGATCTTGATCATCGTGGGATATTCCTCTTTTGCAGTCAAAAGAATTAGAAGCAAAGGATTTGAAAGTGGCTTAACAAGAAGGAGTGGTGCCAAGACCAGACTCAGACGAATAAGGAGAAAAGGAAGAGAGACGAGGGCTAGAACTCCCTTGCTAAGGCGCGGAGACCCTGATCACATGGAACAGTCTATAGAAAAAGCAGAGAATTAGAAGGAAGAGGGAGGACTAAATCCTCGAAAGCAGTGGGAGAATGGGCAGATGCCCAAAGCAGTGGATGTGGAAGAAGTTGGGTCGGACCCTTGGTCAGGAGGAATTAGATGAAGAAATTGATGGATGGAAAGAGGTGGATCTGGAGGGTCTGGCGGCAGAGGAGGAGAATCGTGATAGGAGGAATCCGGAGGCTCCGGAGGGATAAAATATCGAGGGACGCGATGCCTTGGGAAGAAACATGCAAGAAGATGGTGAAAAAGGAAGAAGAGGACAAAGGATGTGATATCCTAGAGGAGCAGGAAGAGGAGACGGAGGAAAGATGGAGGGTCCGGAGGTTCCAGAGGAAGAAAATGGAAAGGGGCGTCGTGCCCGAAGGTAAGATATGAAGGATCCGGAGGTTCCGGAGGAATGAGAAGGGAAGGGACGCGATGCCCAAAGAAGAGGGAAATAGAATCCGGAGGTTCCGGAGGATTAAGATGGAAAGGGGCGCGATGCCCTGGGAGAAAGTCCGGAGGTTCCGGAAGAATAAGGTGGAAAGGGGCGCGATGCCCTGGGAGAAAGTTCGGAGGTTCCGGAAGAATGGAATCAGGAGGGAGAAGATGGAAAGGGGCGTCGTGCCCGGGGAAAAGATAGAGAGAATCAGATGGAGAATCCGGAGGTTCCGGAGGGATGAAATCAGGAAGGAGAAGATGGAAAGGGGCGTCGTGCCCGGGGAAAAGATAGAGAGAATCAGATGGAGAATCCGGAGGTTCCAGAGGGATGAAATCAGGAAGGAGAAGATAGAAAGGGGAGCGATGCCCTAGCAGGATAAAGGAGAAATCTGGAGGGTCCGGAGGAATAAGATGGAAAGGGGCGCGATGCCCGAGGGGAAAGTCCGGAGGTTCCGGAGGAATAGAATCAGAAAGGGCGCGATGCCCAAAGAGGAGGGATAAAATCCCTGGAGGTTCCAGGGAGATAACAGGAAAGGGGACGCGATGCCCCAAGGAGAGTGAATTAAAGAAAGATGAAGATGAATAGGATGAGAAATGCGGAATATCCGGAGGTGCCGGAAGGCGGGGAAGATACGGGTTTGGAAACCCGGGAAGCAGGAGGTGCAAACGTATGCAAATGTAATGCAATGGATGTAATGAATGCAGTGAATGCAAGGAATATGAAGAATGTGAAGGGTGAGAGAATGAGATCCTCCTTTTTCCCCTGGGAGTGGCCCACGTGAAAAATGTGATAGATAAGAAGGTGGATGAAATAAATATTTCTTTTAAAAACCCGCCTAAGACAAAGGCGTTAACTCCTGGATCATTTTTAGAAATAAATATTTCTTTATTTGAAAATTGTGAAACACGCCTGAGTCAAAGGCGTTACTTAAAACGCGCCCTAACAAAGGACGTTAATTCAAAATCTTCAAAATAGGGCCATTTTTCATTTCTCAATATTATTTTCTCATTTTTTAGGTGAAGGTGCATCTCATCGCCCTGATTCCAATGACTATTTTTACGTATTTTTCTGACACCCGGAAGGTCACCAAATCACCTCTGGAATGGGGTTAAAAATAATATTAAAAAAATCAATTTGAAAAGTGACGACCGTGCATAAGTCGTTAATTCAATTTTTGATTTTTTTTATTCTTTTCGAATTTAAAATAACGCCCTCTTGTAAGTCGTTAATTCCCAAAAAATTTCAAAAAATTCTCAGAAAAATCCAGAATAATGAACATTTGAAAGAATGGACGCCCTCCAATATAGTCGTCAATTTTTTTAGAATCGCCCAAGGCTAAAGCCGTTATTTAAAAGACGCCCCACGTCAAGTCGTTATTTCTAAAAAAATACATAAAAATAGAGAAAAATATCCAGAAAAAACCCGAAAAATCCAAAAAAATAGGGAAAAATAGGAAAAGAGAGGAAAAGGGAGAAATCCAAGAAAAGTGAGAAAAACCACCCAAACAGAGCTAATTTGAGGGTCAAATTGGGGCATTACAAGGCAATATGAGATGTACTCACAGTAACATCAATTTTGGCGTGTCTACAGCTGCCCCGCCTTGGCGTTTGCTTTGCAAGGGAGCAGAGCAAACAGAAAAGTAGATGCCAAGGTGTGATGCTGACACGCAATCAACATTACTTGATGAGAATTGAAATCAGAAGCACGAGATGAAGCAATCTCGGGAAATTCAATGAAACCAACGATGTTTGGATAAAACGGGGAGTGTGCACGCGGTGCACTAAGGAGATAAAATAAATGATCAACTTTCAGCGCGGTGGAAGTACCCCAGGTCACAAACCTATAGGTTTCACCATTGGGGAGCGGTTACCAGCCAGTGGACGTGCTGCAGCCAAGGTGGATCAAGGAAAGGAGATAAAATAAGATGATAAAAATCCAAACAAGGAGCTTTCGAGAAAATGACCCAAAACAACGACAAAACGAACTGAAGACACAATTTGGCATGGAATATCTCATATTGAAGATTAAGATCAATTCAACCCTCAAAACAGCTTATCAGAATGATTTTTCAACAATTATTTCAAATTCCTACATGAATGCATGCTGGGTTTAAAGGGAAAAATTAAATCAAACGAAAATATAAGATAATCAAGGATAATATTGTTAAGCTGCCAAGACTGAGTCAAGAAACCTATTCAGCGAGCTGATACTAAGCCGAAGCTCATTTATCCGCGCACCAACTCGTAAAAGGGAACCATCGTCCTCAGCCTTGGACGGCTCAACGGCCTATCCGTGTGACTAAGACTCCTCTGGAATCGTCATCGTTTTTGATGAAGGGGAACTCAGATTCCAGATTTACCAAAGCCACAAGGTCCTTGATATAATCTAGTAGTGTATGTAACATATTGTAGAATGCATATAGTGAGATGGTGATAGCAATGAGCATGGGGGAACTGAGAAATGAGCTGCCGTCACCGTGGGGCTTGGATGATGATGCCCAGTCGGTGGGACCAAGAGCTCCTTCCTGCGCTCAAAGATTCATCAGCCAAGATATAATGAAGATAATAAGCAATGGATAAGGCATTTAAGCATAGTAAGCATAACATGAATCAAAGCATCAATAGCATGTATACGGCATGAATAGCACAAGTTAAATCATGGTATTGCAAATCATCATTGTTTGTTATTTTGTCATGAGGATGACAACTTGGCTAATCAAGATTTGGAGTTGAATGATCAGAATGATATAATGCCCAGCGGCAAAATTAATCAAGAGAAATCAGCAGGAGTTGATTGAAAGATCTGGAGATGAATAATCATGATGATAATCAGGAGACATAATAATGAGAATGATATAGGGAGATGATAATAAAAAAAAATGCCCAGGGTGGCATGTTATGAGAAGATCGGAAGAATCAATAGATTGATAGCAATGAGTGGAGATAAGACTTATCCCGTGCTCTTGATCCTTGCAAAGTTATTCCTGCAAAACACCATCAGAAAATACAAATGCATTTTTTTTTATTTTTGAAATATGCAAATTTTTATGAGTTTTGAAAAAGATATTCAAATTTTTATGGATTTTGAAAAATATTTCAATTTTTATGAATCTTGGAAGAAATATCTGATTTGTTTGTTTGATTTTGCTCAGGAAATATTCAAATTTTTTTTGTTTGGATTTTGACTTAGGAAATATTAAAGTTTTTTTTTTGATTTTGGTTTAGACATTGTTAATGCAGCATCAAAGGGTGTTTTGGAACCACTGGCTAGGGGTCCTTATTCCTTCCCCTTTCGCTAAAATTGCCCAAAGCCGAGCGTGCATTGAAGGGTGACGCCCTATAACCGACTGCCCTTGATTAACGGTGCCCCTACCAAGGCCATACCGGAGAAACATTCGGCCTTGGAGGGAGAAGAGAAGAATAATTGAGGATAAGCTTTATGCAGGATGGGAGATGTCGGGACTTGAATTCCTTCCAAGGTATTAACCCTCAAAGAGGTAGTCTGTTGTGCCGGGACTTTGTGCCTTTGATTTTTAGACCCTTGACATGCATACGACCAGGGTTTTCCCTGCGGGGACTTTACCACTCTTGACATGCCATAATTCATAAATTTGCATTTATTGAAATTTCGACTTGATTTTCATAATAGGCCTTTTGGCGAGATGTATATCATGAAAGCTCATATGATAACTCATATTGATTTTGGGTCAAGACTGCCCCTATTTGAGACTCCTCTCGTATTGGAGATTTACCTAGGTTGGTCATCTCATCCGTCAAACTCCTGCCCCTGCATTGGGCCGAATAAAGAAGAGAAAAGACTTTCAGATATACTCATGGCATGGCCAAAGTAGCAACGGTGTTAACTAAAGGAGCCGGCTAAGGACGCCGTGAAGTGTGTGCGGTGCCCAGTTGAGGGTTGCTCTTAACAAGCGGGGAGAGAACGTTGAATTCCCAGCGCGGGTTCTTATTAACCAAAGGTGCTGCAAAAACAAGCCTAAAGACTCTTTTTTGGAATATTTTAATTAAACAAAAGCCTAAGATAAAGGTCTAAAACACCACTTTTAATCTTGTTAAGAAGCACTTCATTCTGAAAATCATGCGTGAAGTAATGAGGTGATGTTATCATAAAAATACGTACTTACGCCAATATGTTACCTTGCAACCTTTCTTGAAATAATTGCCGCGAGAGGCGATCTTCATCATCGTGGGATATTCCTCTTTTGCAGTCAAAAGAATTGGAAGCAAAGGATTTGAAAGTGGCTTAACAAGAAGGAGTGGTGCCAAGACCAGACTCAGACGAATAAGGAGAAAAGGAAGAGAGACGAGGGCTAGAACTCCCTTGCTAAGGCGCGGAGACCCTGATCACATGGAACAGTCTACAGAAAAAGCGGAGAATTAGAAGGAAGAGTGAGGACTAAAGCCTCGAAAGCAGTGGGAGAATGGCTAGATGCCCAAAGCAGTGGATGTGGAAGAAGTTGGGTCGGACCCTTGGTCAGGAGGAATTAGAAGAAGAAATTGATGGATGGAAAGAGGTGGATCTGGAGGGTCTGGCGGCAGAGGAGGAGAATCATGATAGGAGGAATCCGGAGGCTCCGGAGGGATAAAATATCGAGGGACGCGATGCCCTGGGAAGAAACATGCAAGAAGATTGTGAAAAAGGAAGAAGAGGACAAAGGATGTGATATCCTGGAGGAGCAGGAAGAGGAGACGGAGGAAAGATGGAGGGTCCGGAGGTTCCAGAGGAAGAAAATGGAAAGGGGCGTCGTGCTCGAAGGAAAGGTATGAAGGATCCGGAGGTTCCGGAGGAATGAGAAGGGAAGGGACGCGAGGCCCAAAGAAGAGGGAAATAGAATCCGGAGGTTCCGGAGGTTCCGGAGGATTAAGATGGAAAGGGGCGCGATGCCCTGGGAGAAAGTCCGGAGGTTCCGGAAGAATAAGGTGGAAAGGGGCGCGATGCCCTGGGAGAAAGTCCGGAGGTTCCGGAAGAATAAGGTGGAAAGGGGCGCGATGCCCTGGGAGAAAGTCCGGAGGTTCCGGAAGAATGGAATCAGGAGGGAGAAGATGGAAAGGGGCGTCGTGCCCGGGGAAAAGATAGAGAGAATCAGATGGAGAATCCGGAGGTTTCGGAGGGATGAAATCAGGAAGGAGAAGATGGAAAGGGGCGTCGTGCCCGGGGAAAAGATAGAGAGAATCAGATGGAGAATCCGGAGGTTCCAGAGGGATGAAATCAGGAAGGAGAAGATGGAAAGGGGCGCGATGCCCTGGGAGAAAGTCCGAAAATTCTGAGAGAATGAGATGAAAAAGGGCGCGATGCCCTAGCAGGATAAAGGAGAAATCCGGAGGGTCCGGAGGAATAAGATGGAAAGGGGCGCGATGCCCGAGGGGAAAGTCCGGAGGTTCCGGAGGAATAGAATCAGAAAGGGCACGATGCCCAAAGAGGAGGGATAAAATTCATGGAGGTTCCAGGGAGATAGCAGGAAAGGGGACGCGATGCCCCAAGGAGAGTGAATTAAAGAAAGATGAAGATGAATAGGATGAGAAATGCGGTATATCCGGAGGTGCCGGAAGGCGGGGAAGATACGGGTTTGGAAACCCGGGAAGCAGGAGGTGCAAACGTATGCAAATGTAATGCAATGGATGCAATGAATGCAGTGAATGTAAGGAATATGAAGAATGTGAAGGGTGAGATAATGAGATCCTCCTTTTTCCCCTGGGAGTGGCCCACGTGAAAAATGTGATAGATAAGAAGGTGGATGAAATAAATATTTCTTTTAAAAACCCGCCTAAGACAAAGGCGTTAACTCCTGGATCATTTTTAGAAATAAATATTTCTTTATTTAAAAATTATGAAACACGCCTGAGTCAAAGGCGTTACTTAAAACGCGCCCTAACAAAGGACGTTAATTCAAAATATTCAAAATAGGGCCATTTTTTATTTCTCAATATTATTTTCCCATTTTTTAGGTGAAGGTGCATCTCATCGCCCTGATTCCAATGACTATTTTTGCGTATTTTTCTGACACCCGGAAGGTCACCAAATCATCTCTGGAAGGGGGTTGAAAATAATATTAAAAAAATCAATTTGCAAAGTGACGACCGTGCATAAGTCGTTAATTCAATTTTTGATTTTTTTATTCTTTTCGAATTCAAAATAATGCCCTCTTGTAAGTCGTTAATTCCCAAAAAATTCCGAAAAATTCTCTGAAAAATCCAGAAAAATTAAAATTTGAAAGAATGGACGCCCTCCAATATAGTCGTCAATTTTTTTAGAAACGCCCAAGGCTAAAGCCGTTATTTAAAAGACGCCCCACGTCAAGTCGTTATTTCTAAAAAATATATAAAAATAGAGAAAAATGCCCAGAAAAAATCAGAAAAACCCAAAAAAATAGGGAAAAATAGGAAAAGAGAGGAAAATGGAGAAATCCAAGAAAAGTGAGAAAAACCACCCAAACAGAGCTAATTTGAGGGTCAAATTGGGGCATTACAAGGTAATATGAGATGTACTCACAGTAACGTCAATTTTGGCGTGTCTACAGCTGTCCCGCCTTGGCGTTTGCTTTGCAAGGGAGCAGAGCAAACTGAAAAGTAGATGCCAAGGTGTGATGCTGACACGCAATCAACATTACTTGATAAGAATTGAAATCAGAAGCACGAGATGAAGCAATCTCGGGAAATTCAATGAAACCAACGATGTTTGGATAAAACGGGGAGTGTGCACGCGGTGCACTAAGGAGATAAAATAAATGATCAACTTCCAGCGCGGTGGAAGTACCCCAGGTCACAAACCTGTAGGTTTCACCATTGGGGAGCGGTTACCAGCCAGTGGACGTGCTGCAGCCAAGGTGGATCAAGGAAAGGAGATAAAATAAGATGATAAAAATCCAAACAAGGAGCTTTCGAGAAAATGACCCAAAACAACGACAAAACGAACTGAAGACACAATTCGGCATGTAATATCTCATATTGAAGATTAAGATCAATTCAACCCTCAAAACAGCTTATCAGAATGATTTTTCAACAATTATTTCAAATTCCTACATGAATGCATGCTGGGTTTAAAGGGAAAAATTAAATCAAACGAAAATATAAGATAATCAAGGATAATATTGTTAAGCTGCCAAGACTGAGTCAAGAAACCTATTCAGCGAGCTGATACTAAGCTGAAGCTCGTTTATCCGCGCACCAACTCGTAAAAGGGAACCATCATCCTCAGCCTTGGACGGCTCAACGGCCTATCCGTGTGACTAAGACTCCTCTGGAATCGTCATCATTTTTGATGAAGGGGAACTCAGATTCCAGATTTACCAAAGCCACAAGGTCCTTGATATAATCTAGTAGTGTATGTAATATATTGTAGAATGCATACAGTGAGATGGTGATAGCAATGAGCATGGGGGAACTGAGAAATGAGCTGCCGTCACCGTGGGGCTTGGATGATGATGCCCAATCGGTGGGACCAAGAGCTCCTTCCTGCGCTCAAAGATTCATCAGCCAAGATATAATGAAGATAACAAGCAATGGATAAGGCATTTAAGCATAGTAAGCATAACATGAATCAAAGCATCAACAGCATGTATACGGCATGAATAGCACAAGTTAAATCATGGTATTGCAAATCATCATTGTTTGTTATTTTGTCATGAGGATGACAACTTGGCTAATCAAGATTTGGAGTTGAATGATCAGAATGATATAATACCCAGCGGCAAAATTAATCAAGAGAAATCAGCAGGAGTTGATTGAAAGATCTGGAGATGAATAATCAGGATGATAATCAGAAGACATGATAATGAGAATGATATAGGGAGATAATAATAAAAAAAAATACCCAGGGTGGCATGTTATGAGAAGATCGGAAGAATCAATAGATTGATAGCAATGAGTGGAGATAAGACTTATCCCGTGCTCTTGATCCTTGCAAAGTTATTCCTGCAAAATACCATCAAAAAATTTAAATGTATTTTTTTTTATTTTTAAAATATGCAAATTTTTATGAGTTTTGAAAAAGATATTCAATTTTTTATGGATTTTAGAAAATATTTCGATTTTTATGAATCTTGGAATAAATATCTGATTTTTTTGTTTGATTTTGCTCAGGAAATATTCAAATTTTTTTTTTGGATTTTGACTTAGGAAATATTCAAGTTTTTTTTTTTTGATTTTGGTTTAGACATTGTTAATGCAGCATCAAAGGGTGTTTTGGAACCACTGGCTAGGGGTCCTTGTTCCTTCCCCTTTCGCTAAAATTGCCCAAAGCCGAGCGTGCATTGAAGGGTGACGCCCTATAACCGACTGCCCTTGATTAACGGTGCCCCTACCAAGGCCATACCGGAGAAACATTCGGCCTTGGAGGGAGAAGAGAAGAATAATTGAGGATAAGCTTTATGCAGGATGGGAGATGTCGGGACTTGAATTCCTTCCAAGGTATTAACCCTCAAAGAGGTAGTCTGTTGTGCCGGGACTTTGTGCCTTTGATTTTTAGACCCTTGACATGCATACGACCAGGGTTTTCCCTGCGGGGACTTTGCCACTCTTGACATGCCATAATTCATAAATTTGTATTTATTGAAATTTCGACTTGATTTTCATAATAGCCCTTTTGGCGAGATGTATATCATGAAAGCTCATATGATAACTCGTATTGATTTTGGGTCAAGACTGCCCCTATTTGAGACTCCTCTCGTATTGGAGATTTACCTAGGTTGGTCATCTCATCCGTCAACCTCCTGCCCCTGCATTCGGCCGAATAAAGAAGAGAAAAGACTTTCAGATATACTCATGGCATGGCCAAAGTAGCAACGGTGTTAACTAAAGGAGCCGGCTAAGGACGCCGTGAAGTGTGTGCGGTGCCCAGCTGAGGGTTGCTCTTAACAAGCGGGGAGAGAACGTTGAATTCCCAGCGCGGGTTCTTATTAACCAAAGGTGCTGCAAAAACAAGCCTAAAGACTCTTTTTTGGAATATTTTAATTAAACAAAAGCCTAAGAGAAAGGTCTAAAACACCACTTTTAATCTTGTTAAGAAGCACTTCATTCTGAAAATCATGCGTGAAGTAATGAGGTAATGTTATCATAAAAATGCGTACTTACGCCAATATGTTACCTTGCAACCTTTCTTGAAATAATTGCCGCGAGAGGCGATCTTCATCATCGTGGGATATTCCTCTTTTGCAGTCAAAAGAATTGGAAGCAAAGGATTTGAAAGTGGCTTAACAAGAAGGAGTGGTGCCAAGACCAGACTCAGACGAATAAGGAGAAAAGGAAGAGAGACGAGGGCTAGAACTCCCTTGCTAAGGCGCGGAGACCCTGATCACATGGAACAGTCTACAGAAAAAGTAGAGAATTAGAAGGAAGAGTGAGGACTAAAGCCTCGAAAGCAGTGGGAGAATGGGCAGATGCCCAAAGCAGTGGATGTGGAAGAAGTTGGGTCGGACCTTTGGTCAGGAGGAATTAGAAGAAGAAATTGATGGATGGAAAGAGGTGGATCTGGAGGGTCTGGCGGCAGAGGAGGAGAATCGTGATAGGAGGAATCCGGAGGCTCCGGAGGGATAAAATATCGAGGGACGCGATGCCCTGGGAAGAAACATGCAAGAAGATGGTGAAAAAGGAAGAAGAGGACAAAGGATGTGATATCCTGGAGGAGCAGGAAGAGGAGACGGAGGAAAGATGGAGGGTCCGGAGGTTCCAGAGGAAGAAAATGGAAAGGGGCGTCGTGCCCGAAGGAAAGGTATGAAGGATCCGGAGGTTCCGGAGGAATGAGAAGGGAAGGGACGCGATGCCCAAAGAAGAGGGAAAAAGAATCCGGAGGTTCCGGAGGATTAAGATGGAAAGGGGCGCGATGCCCTGGGAGAAAGTCCGGAGGTTCCGGAAGAATAAGGTGGAAAGGGGCGCGATGCCCTGGGAGAAAGTCCGGAGGTTCCGGAAGAATAAGGTGGAAAGGGGCGCGATGCCCTGGGAGAAAGTCCGGAGGTTCCGGAAGAATGGAATCAGGAGGGAGAAGATGGAAAGGGGCGTCGTGCCCGGGGAAAAGATAGAGAGAATCAGATGGAGAATCCGGAGGTTCCGGAGGGTTGAAATCAGGAAGGAGAATATGGAAAGGGGCGTCGTGCCTGGCGAAAAGATAGAGAGAATGAGATGGAGAATCCGGAGGTTCCAGAGGGATGAAATCAGGAAGGAGAAGATGGAAAGGGGCGCGATGCCCTGGGAGAAAGTCCAGAAATTCTGAGAGAATGAGATGAAAAAGGGCGCGATGCCCTAGCAGGATAAAGGAGAAATCCGGAGGGTCCGGAGGAATAAGATGGAAAGGGGCGCGATGCCCGAGGGGAAAGTCCAGAGGTTCCGGAGGAATAGAATCAGAAAGGGCGCGATGCCCAAAGAGGAGGGATAAAATCCCTGGAGGTTCCAGGGAGATAGCAGGAAAGGGGACGCGATGCCCCAAGGAGAGTGAATTAAAGAAAGATGAAGATGAATAGGATGAGAAATGCGGAATATCCGGAGGTGCCGGAAGGCGGGGAAGATACGGGTTTGGAAACCCGGGAAGCAGGAGGTGCAAACGTATGCAAATGTAATGCAATGGATGCAATGAATGCAGTGAATGCAAGGAATATGAAGAATGTGAAGGGTGAGAGAATGAGATCCTCCTTTTTCCCCTGGGAGTGGCCCACGTGAAAAATGTGATAGATAAGAAGGTGGATGAAATAGCGGAAGGCCTCTTAGTACCAAGATAACCGCCCCTCCATGGCAGTGAAAGAATACAGCCAAATGGCCCAATGGATGAAGCTTCAATGGTAAGTGACAACTCCCTTGAAGAGTGAAAAATAATAGTGTGAGGGAGTTGGAAAGTAGGGATAGGAAGCATCATGTTGCCCAAGGATTCAAGATTTGGAAATCGGAACAAAGGGTGCCATGCCCGGCCCTTACACAACATCAATGCTGAGCATGGCGGCGACTTGGCCTCTTCAATCATGCTTGGCACAATAACCCGGATTGGCATCCGGCAAATAAATTCCTGCATCTTGAATAGCGCAGCCATGGCCAAATCCTTTCTGCCCGGCTCTTGATTATCTTTGGCACAAGTACTTGTAGAAGCACCCCCCTTCCGAGTAGTAGAGGGAAGTGAAGCGGAGGCGGAAGGCTCCATGAATGGTGATGGCGTAATGGAAGGTGTTGGAGAAAAGGTGAGTGAAGGCGGAGGTTCAAACACGTCGAGCTTTTCCCTTTGCTCGGAAGCAGTCGGGGTTGGTTTGAGTGCAAAAAGGGGTGGATCCTGCTCAGGATTAACCATGGGTAAGGGTGAAAGGTTAAGTGGTGGAATAGGCAAAATGGGTTTTGGGGTTAAAGGTGTAATGGAAGGTCGAGGTGGTGGTAATGGGAGGTTAACTGGGGAGGATTCAATGGTGGGCTCGGTAGAGGCCGATGGTGTGGAGGTTAATGGCTTAATATGTGGAGGTTTAGTGGAAAGTTCAGGGAAGGATGGTGTTATGAAGGTTGACATAACAGGTGGAAGTGTAATTGGTGGAGGTGTAATGTGAGCGGCGTCAGGGATAGGAGGAGACTCAAGATGTGCCGGCATGGGTGATTGAAGTATCGACCCATCATCGTAACACCAACTAGTCTCATAAACGGGTGTTGGACTGGTTATGGTGGTTTCCTCCTGAGCAGGGGGTTCATCAAATGATAATGGGGGAAGTGGGAAACGAAGGAAACTCGGAAGGGGTGCATGCGGAGCTTCATCATCGTATATTGCTTCAGATTCTTCAATTGCTGGCTCTTGCTTGCTTGAATCATCGATGCGATAATCGTCTCTCCTATCTTTCCAATCATTCTCCATCTTTGTAATATCATCCAAAACAGCATGAAGAGGATTGACTGGAGTAGGAGGAGCGGGCCGTGGGCTCGTAACCCTCTTTAATTGTTCCTCCATCAAAGTGATTTTGTCAATAAGAGTTTGCTGGAGGGGTGTAACTTGAGCAACCACGGGTTGGCAGGGCCTTGAGGGAGGGGTGGCATAAAAAGGCCGTGGAGGGGAGTTAGCGGGATGACCCGCAGAAGAACCCGGAAGGGCCGGATTGCAAGAAATAAATGGGCCTCGGGGCCGTGATGGAGGAGGAATAGAAGAAGGCGGGTGTCGGACCACCCGAGGAGAAGTATGTGTGGATGAGGATGGGTAATGGGCTACCCGATTAGGATTGTGAATAGAAGAGGGAGGTGGGTGATGGGCCACCCGTGTAGGGTTGGAAGGAGGAAGAGATGAAGGAGATGCACCCTCAACGGCGGCCTTAAAGGCTTGGATCTGTTGAGGGGTGAGATGATCTAATGCATGAATGATTTGGGAGACTTTCTCATCATTAGGACGAGACGGTCCCGAAGGAGTAGTGGCTTGAAATTGAGATGAGGGACCATAAGTTTGGACATTGCCCATGGGCCGGGCATGACCATAAGAATGAGGACGTGGTCCCTCGAAAGCATGGTGAGAGTTTAGATGAAAATGTTGAAATTGAGGAGAATAAGATGTGCATGGTTGTGCATCCTCATGAATTGGATTAAACATGTTGGTTTTCTTATTATGGTAAGCCATTATTCAAGCAAAGTTCAAGCAATATAATTTGTAAAAACACACAAGTTGGAATGTTGATTTGAACTTTGGTGGATTTATGACTTTTGCAAATAGATATGCTCACTCAAGGGGCGAACCTAGTTTCAAATGAGGTTTAACTTCTGTGCCAACTAGGAACCCTCTCTCACCATGCATAGGCCAACTAAACCCGGGGAACTTCAAAGGTACAACCTGCCCAGCGTCCGTGAGGGAATCCACGGGTGCGGGGACTTATAGAGGCTTGGTTTAGGAATTTCCAGTCCAAAGAGACGGAGTGCTCAATGGAGGGTCCTTCCTTCACCAAGGGGGTGTGTGGAATCCTAATGTAGAGAGAGGAGGTCTCCCAAACCAATGCAAAGATGAATGAATGCAGAATAACTAAGCCAATCACAGCAATGTAATCAATCAACAAGTATAAGCATGAATCATGATGAAAAGCCACGGACGGGGGGTTGTGTAAACCCACAGTAAAAAGACGCCCTAGCAGGGGGCGCTACTAACCAAAGACACGACAGTGTGACTGTCGTGAATCAACGTGAGGGGCCCAGGGGCAGCGAAACACGCGCCTTGGTGTGAGGCGCTATAAATAAAAGGACGCCCCTCCCAGAGGGCGTCAAATGCAAGTGGTGAGAAAAAACACGCCTTGATTTAAGGCGTTAAACAATAAAGAGACGCCCTTGGGGAGGGCGTGAATTCACAAGCAGCGTAATAAAATCAGGAGAAATCAGGACATATGCTGGAAGACGCCCTAGCCGAGGGCGTTAAATATGAATAAGACGCCCTGGATGAGGGCGTTAATTAAAAAGCGCCTCTGGCTGAGGCGTTAATTCCCACTCACAGTCACAGTCACAAGCAATCAACAAACATAAGATAGAAGCATGCTCATAAAAAAATTTTTTTGGATAAGTGGAATTTTCAAAAAAAAAATCTAACAAGCTGACAGATCACTTGGGGAGAGTGCAATGCACAATGGAGGGTGCCCGAGGGGCACAAAAAGGAGACGCACCGTGGGTGCAAAAGGGGAGATGGCACACGTGGGTGCCCTAGGGAAAGGGTAATCGAAAGAAAAACGAAAGGGGTCCCACCGTGATCGCCAATTTGTAGATTCTAAGAAATCCACTTAGAAATAAAGAAGAAAAATAAAGGAATAAGCATGCACGAGGTGCAAATATGGAGATGTGATCGCCAGAGACGCGAGGGCCTCAAAAATATAACAATAATCATCAAGGGAGGGATCGCGAAGAATACCTTGAATGCGGGTGATGTGAGTGCTTTCCTTTCTCTTCAAATCGGCCGGCCGATGAAGAGAGTTCTTCAATTAATATTACCCTTGCAAAAAAGACACAAACACCAATAAAAGATAGGAATTAGAACATGGTGAGTGTAGCATCAAGTTCTTAATAAGATGAGCATGAAAATATGATTAAGAACACACCTTGTGGGTGGTTGCCCTTAAACCCCTATGTAAAAAGGGTATGGAAATATGAATGTATAAATATGCTATGGTGAAAATATGAATAAGGGGAAAGAGTGCAAGAGTGCGCTAAAGGGGAGATACTCAACGTGGTTGAGTTGAAAAAAAAATATAAACATGAACATGCATGCATGAACTAATGATAATAAACAAAAGAAAACAAAGAGAGAATGATAGAAAGCAAAAGCCTGTTGCTTGGCTTTATATGCTCGATGGGGAGAAAAGCTTCAGTTGGATGAAGAGGTGAACCGTGAAGAAGCCCCTCCTTAGCCAAGAACAGCACATGCGTAAGAAAAGAAGAAGAAAACAAAAAAAAACAGAAGAAAAAACAGAAGAAGAAGAAGAACGGAAGGAGGAAAAGGAGGAATCCGAAAATCCAACCCCTTAACAGAGCTGCAGAAGCTCTATTAATAAGATCGAAGAAGAGATAAGAAGGAAAGAGTCCAACGGAGGAAAAGATAAGAAGGGGCAAGAGCCCAAGGAGGGGAAGATAAGACTGGGCAAGAGTCCAAACGAAGCAGGGACTCTCTGGGGAAAGGCTGCGTTCGTTCGGAACACAAAACTGAAACACGACTTGGACCAGGGCGTCAATTCAAGAATTGACGACCTGCCAAAGGGCGTCTTTTAAAAACACGCCTAAGACAAAGGCGTTAACTCCTGGATCATCTTTAGAAATAAATATTTCTTTATTTGAAAATTGTGAAACACGCCTGAGTCAAAGGCGTTACTTAAAACGCGCCCTAACAAAGGACGTTAATTCAAAATATTCAAAATAGGGCCATTTTTCATTTCTCAATATTATTTTCCCATTTTTTAGGTGAAGGTGCATCTCATCGCCCTGATTCCAATGACTATTTTTACGTATTTTTCTGACACCCGGAAGGTCACCAAATCACCTCTGGAAGGGGGTTGAAAATAATATTAAAAAAATCAATTTGAAAAGTGACGACCGTGCATAAGTCGTTAATTCAATTTTTGATTTTTTTATTCTTTTCGAATTCAAAATAACGCCCTCTTGTAAGTCGTTAATTCTTAAAAAATTCCGAAAAATTCTCAAAAAAATCCAGAAAAATGGAAATTTGAAAGAATGGACGCCCTCCAATATAATCGTCAATTTTTTTAGAAACGCCCAAGGCTAAAGCCGTTATTTAAAAGATGCCCCACGTCAAGTCGTTATTTCTGAAAAATACATAAAAATAGAGAAAAATACCCAGAAAAAACTAGAAAAATTCAAAAAAATAGGGAAAAATAGGAAAAGAGAGGAAAAAGGGAGAAATCCTAGAAAAGTGAGAAAAACCACCGAAACAGAGCTAATTTGAGGGTCAAATTGGGGCATTACAAGGCAATATGAGATGTACTCACAGTAACGTCAATTTTGACGTGTCTACAACACGAAGGTCCATTGGGGATCCGTGGGATGTCCGAAATTAGGCGTCTACAGGCCTGAGTAAATGAGGGAAGAACAGACTTCCCTTTATCAAGAGTTTGATGGGCCGACCCAGATGATTGGCCCGCTTCTATATTGGAGAACTGGAGGCTCCTGGGCTAGACCGGGGTGAGATCGATTGGAGTGGGTGAAATCCCGGGTCCAGAGATAGAGATATTGGACAGACCTTGTATAATCGTGGGAGATGGGGCATTGGACCCCTGCAAGGTCTGATAGAGGGCCTGAAGTTGGGCCGGATCCAATTGGGCCATCATTTGCAAGATCTGGCCCGTAGGATTGTTGGAAGCAAGGGAGGGCTGGGCGCCCTCCATGGAGATGGCAGATGGAGGAGGGATGATCCCTTCTCCTGATTGAAATTGGGTGACCCTAGGTGGGTCCTCCAAGAGACCTTGAGGGAGGGATTCCTCATGAGAACGGGGAAGATCATAAGAAGACATGGTGGATTCAAAGAGAGGATTGGAATAAGAGGTGAAAAAGGAATTGCTCCTAGAAGATGACTCTAAGGACCGGAAGCAACTCCATATGCAATGAAACACCTTGACATAAAACAAACAACACAAACAAACACAAATGAGACACTAAAACAAAAACTCCAAATTTATGCAAACAAAGAAAGGGACGAGAGGCACTCAAAAATTAACCAAGTTATAATGATGCACCAATTTTTATTTCTTTGCCCCTTTTAGAACCTTAATGATAGACTCCAAATTTATGCAAACAAAGAAAGGGATGAGAGGCACTCAAAAATTAACCAAGTTATAATGATGCACCAATTTTTATTTCTTTGCCCCTTTCAGAACCTTAATGATTTGAATTTAGATATTGTCTCCAACAAGGTTCCTAATAGGAAGGGTGTTTGGGACTTAGTTAACTCTAGGTGTGAACTCTTCCTCACTTATGTAACCTAGACATGGTGTGGTAATGGTACAACCGATCCGGCGTCCGTGTGGGAATCCACGGCTCGCGGGGACTTATGGAGGTCCCTGATGTGATAACCTAGTCGGCCCCAAAGAATATGGAGACAAGAGGTTCACACACCAAGGTAGGAAAAGCAACTATAATATGGAATATGAATGACCCTATGTGCACCGGAGTGCATGTAATTTCTAGCCTAAAACTAACAATCAATATGCAAACAATGATGTATAAATGAATAACAACAAAGGGGGAGACCAGATAGCACCCAAGAATGAAAATCGCAGTGAAAAACTATAGAAATATAAGCAACCTCGGTGTGCGTACCTATACTGGAGAAACGATCATCCAGGAGACCGCTACGAGATAAGACGGTCTATCACGAGACCGCTTTTAAGCCAAAAATGGCCAGACAGAAGACCGTCAAGGACTAGAGAGTAGAAACAACAAGAAATAAAATGGGAAAATCGAGGAAAACACAAGGGCTACTGAGATGAACTAAAGACAACAGGTGAAACAAGAACTCAGCACGATTGCCACTAGATGTCCAACCGTGATCGCCAAAAAAATGGGGGTGTTGATGTTTCTTTTGTGATGTGATGTGATGAATGAATGTGAAGGTGAATATAGTGGTGTGAGAGACATGTGTGAAAGTGTGTGAGCAAGTAATGACCTAACTCAAACAATCACAAAATCAGGAGCATGGGCATGTCATCAATGCTTATAAGGAGGAAAAATAAAAACACATGCCGTGGCGTGGAGCAAAGGAATAAAATAAAAACACCATAGGTGTGGAGCAAATAAAGTAAAGAGAAAATCAAGCAAGATGATAGCAATGATGAACAAATACCCAAATAAGATGTGTGATCGCCACCAAAGTAATTAAAAGCAGTAAAACCACAATAATACCTTGGAAATAGCCGGTTGAAGTCACCCGCCCACGGGAGAGAGAAAACCAGGCGCACGGATGATTAGCGGTCTAGCAGACGACCGCTATTCAGAAGAAAACGGTCTTCCAGAGGACCGCTAGAGCACCCAGAATAGTAGTTTGGAACTTAATCTCCACCCCTCCTGGCCGGCCAGAAAGGTTGGGCCTCGTGCAATGAGTCTTGTAAACCTGCGAGAAAGTGTAGACAGCAAGAAAAACAACCCAATTAGCCCTTGGGCAAGTGTAGTATCTATAACTTAACTAAGCTTATATGCATAAAAGAAGGGTGAATACCTGAGAGGTTTGATTTTTTTAACCCCTATGGGGGCGTGAAAAAGATGGGAAGATGTTTTAAAAAGATGATAGAATGCAGAGAACGTGGAGAAAAGAAGAGGAAAGATGCTATGGATGTAAGGGAACAATGGACAAAACTAAAGACCAAAAGACACAAACTAGACCAAAGAAACTTTGTACTCCCTGGACTAGAAGCTTGGTGGACGTGGAAGCAGTTTCTTCTTGGTTGGAAATGACTCTAGAACGCAGCAGCACTTCGACGCAATCTCCAAAAATCTCCTCCTCAAGCCATGAACTCAAGGCTCCTATTTATAGGCCCTCAAACCCTAGGTTCGAGTTGGAGGGATAATGGCTCGAAAACAGGCCTAAAACTAGATAATCCTTGAAGATAATACTCCCAAGAGTCCATAGAAACAAACAGAAGGTTTTGAGAGTCTCTGGTGAGAGAGAAATCATAGGATGAAGGACTCTAGTTCGTCCACGGTCGAATAGAGGAAGAACAGCATAGCAGGACTCTCTGTTCCCACTAGCGGTCTTGCGATAGACTGCTAGCACCAAGAAATGGTCGTGCGACAGACTGCTAGGAACATGCGTCCAGAAGAAGATAAGATCAAAGAGTCCCAACAGGACTCTCTGCCCATTAGTGGTGTAGAGATGGACCGCCAACGCCCACCTAGCAGTCTACGATAGACCGCTAGGGGAGAGGACGTGGCAAAAGAGATAAAGGCTGATAAATCCATAACTTAATCCATAAAATAATTCTCATTAGCCCTTATCTAGGCCCAATAAGGTGAAATGACGAGAAATCAATAGAGCTAAGTCCAACCAAGGAGAATGACCCAAAGAATTAGGCCCAAAACTGACAAAAAATGGCCCAATAAGTGGTGAAGAACTCGGGACATCATAAAAATAGATAAGGATAGGACCCAACTCATTGGTCATAAAACGGGTGTTAACAGTAGCAATTGTACCAGAGACCGCCACCTGCCTCCGGGTGTGAAGGCGGCCATTGGGAGACCACCATTTGTCTTTTTAAGTCGGTTTAGGTCGGTTCCTAGTCGTGGTCTTGCGACTGACCACCTTCTGAAGGTAACGGTCAAGCGAGGATTGCAACCAGGAGGTGTTATCGAACGATTTCAGGGCAGACTAGAGATGGCGGTCTGGCCATGACCGCCACCTTCTAGAGGCGGCCCTGTGAGGACCGCCATCTGCAAGAGGCAGCCCTGAGAAGATCACCTCCTGCCTATCTCTGCAAGTGGCGGCCCTGTTGAGACCGCCACCTGCTGGACTACCAGGTAGTGGCCCTGTTAAGACTGCCACCTGGTAGGGCTGTCAGGTAGCGGCCATGTGGTGATCGCCACCTGTTCTGAGTGTTTCTTTCGTGTTGGTTTGGCTTCCGGTTAACTTGGTTTCGACCCCTTGGTTAGCCCTTGGTTCCGTGGATGTCTTGGATGTCCCGTAAGGGCTGTGACCGTGTTTTTGGGTGTCTAAAAGTGCCGATACCTCGAATAACGTGATCGTGTTATTTTGAAAGTTTTCTTAAGAGTTGTTATGGTCTGCGCTCAACTCGGTTATGACCTAGTGGTTGACTTTTGACCTCTTGAATGTCTCGATTGTCCCATGGGGATCTAGACTGTGTTTTGGATGCTTTGAGGTATCATGTTACCTTGGTTTGCATGTCCATGTGGTTTGAGGGCTTGGGTGATCCCTCATGTTCCGTGTTTTCTTGTTGGGTGGAATTGTGAGTCCGATGAGCGGCCAAGGGGCCGAGGACTTTCGATTAATGAATGGATCTGGATGTTGTGTGCCGTTTCCATACTATTTTACCATTATTTTTGACCTAGGGACTAGGCTAATTTGATGGCATGTTACTGCTTTGCACGATGGTCTTGAATCGAGTCATGTGACTCAAGGATCGTTGTTTTAGCAGGTCTAGTTGACTATCCTAAGTCTAGTGGCTACGTGCTACCTTGTGTTCAGCGTACGTGTGACAGGTGCGTGCGTAGTTTGTCCGTACTTTGGTGTTTTTCTTTGGAGAGTCTTTGTGTCTAGTGAGCCTCCACTAGATGTAGCCTGACAACACTTCGTGTCGGCCCACCTGGGAGTGGTGGTGGGGTAGTCCCGGTAGAGTCAATTTTTAGGCTGGTTTCCGAGGGCCCCCTTGCCTTGCAGTTAGAGTTCGACTGGGGGGGAAAACCAACTAGAGGCCTAGCTCAAGGTATTGAGCCTGTGTGTTCACACGTGGTCAGGGATGTTAGACCCGCGTTGACAAGCGTGACCGTGACTTGTCCTTATTCTTCTTGGTTATTATTACGGTGTCTCAGTTACCACATTCAAGGCGAGTGAGAGACACCCGAGGCGTAGTGTAAGACGTTAGTGGACGCATCTGGCCTTGTCTCTAGTGAGAGGGTACTTCTCTCACATGACATATGATTTTCGTGGCTTGTGTGGTTCTCGTGGAGCATGAGTCTCTTGACTTACAATTTTGTCTCGTGATTCGTGGTTGAGTTCTCATCTATGTTGACGTGGTACTTCATGTGATTTGTGTTCTCTTGACACTACAGCTTTACCCATGGTTAGTGTAGAGTACACGATAATGAGGTCGTATATGTGTTGGTGCTTTGGACCGTGTGGTCTAGGGTTGGGCTTTTGTCGCTGAGGACGAGCCTGCACGATTGAGATGTCGTGGAGTGTTCTGGCCGTGTAGCCAGCATTTCTTTGTGTCGGATCGGTGATTCCCGACCGTGAGTGCGGGAATTAGTGTTTCGTGTCAGTAGGAGTAGTTTGCGGCTCAGTCGTGGTTTCTTCAAATAATGTCATTACAGCTGTTACTTTTGTTGTTGTTGTTGTTACTCTTGTTACTGTTACTGTTGTTGTTTTAGCACTGTTGTTTGCCACTGTTGTTTCGTGGTGGGGATTCACGAGACCCCTACTTAGCTAGTTAGACGAGGCCCACCCCTGACTTTTCAGGTGTAGCGATTCTTCATCCTCGTGGTTCGAGAGTGCAGTGCAGTGGTTCTTAGTGCCAGCTTTGCCAGTGCCGACTACCCTGACATCAGAGTATGTTTCTTTTTCTGTAGACTTTACTTTAGTTGGACTGGACTCTGTATGTCACGCCCTGAGCCTTTATTTACAGCGGAAGACTAACTTGGGGAGCGCGAACAGCCGGCATGGTAAGCCTCTTGCAAGCAAGAATGATCAGAGCGCAAGACAATCACATATAAGAATGTAATTGCACAATATTTACTCAAACTTCAACTTTCATTTCATTATCAATCAAATATTCAAATACAATCACTAATTCAACTTTCTTCATCATACTAGACTCAAGAAATAAGAAAATTACATAGACTCAATCTAAACAATGTAGACTTCCTAAGTCTTCACTCATTCTTCATTCACTCTCGGACCCGCTATTTGAATATTCCGAATCCGATCCTGACTCACTTCCATCTCCTGAAAAGATTGAAAATAGGTAATGAGCACACTTGTCTAGTAGGTATCTTCGCATCAACATGAAGGCACTATTAAAGTAATTAACATTTTAACTCTAGAGGAATAAGGTAAAATCATGCGAATGCGATGAATCACAAGTATAACCGAGCAACAAGACGATCACGTAAGATAGAATGAGCAAGTATGAACTAGCAAGAATGTAACAAGTATGAACAAGAATGTAGCATGACCTTTCATGAACAAGAATGTAACGAGAATGTACTAGCAATACCATGTAGTCATCATCGTAACATCTTTTGCTTATGAGTAAGTATTTGGTGAACTTCTGTGGAATATCATGTAACAAGCAAGAAAGTCATGTCAATAGTAGATTTCCCCGTGGATTTCACTTATTTATCGAGAAAGTACTCCCAGCGCAATGCGACACCAGTAGCATCATATCCCATGGTTTATAATAGTATGTTTCCGACAATCAACCGAGGGGACTAGCATAGAGCCCTTGAACACAATCAGTGCTCGATCGCATCTTCAAGTATAAATCAAGCTAATTCCACGTTTCCAAGAAATAAAATATGGCCAAGAAAGTAACAAGTTCAATAAGTTCATGATAACAATAATCAATAAATGAACGCTTCAATTTAGGACATGAGATATCAAGAATGATTTAAGACGATGTCATGCTCATGGAAATAATTCGGCAGCATAACGGTCCATTTATTATCATTCACAATTTAAAATTAAGTATCTTGATCAATATGACAAGTCCTAGACCATCAATACTCCATCTAGGAACTCTAGAATATCAACCCTTTGGTCAAACCTCGGGTTAAAGAATTTAGAACTGTGACGTTCTATTACTGGGCCGTTACATGAACATAACGGTCGAGTATTGGGCCGTTAGAACAACTGAATCCAAAAGAAAGCGATATGGACTCAGATAATGTGACGGTCGGGTACTGGACTGTTAGACAAGCCTGACGGTCGAGTAGTAATCCGTTACATAACCAGAATCAGAAAACTTTGATAGTGCTTTCTAAACAATTGGCTTTCATGGTACAACCAACTCGGCGTCCTAGTGGGAATCCCAAGCTCGCAGAGAATTACAGAGGCCTTGAAATAAGATTTCCTAGTCCATTGGAAGGAATATCCAATAGAGAGGTCCTCATGTTCAAGAATGTGTTCCTATAGTGCAACGTGTGAACTAATGGTCATATATCGGAATATATGCCATGTACTTTAAAGAATTTTAACTCTATAGGTGGAAAAGAATGTGTAACAGTATAAAATCATGATAAAACTCATCAATATCTTTTCTAAACCAAGGTTTTAATATAAAACTATAGTGTTTTGGCATGAAATTATATGATTAAAAATAACTCTAAAGTACCATAAACATGCAATTCCTAACATGAATCAATACTGGAACTTGAAACCATAAAAACATGATAAAGTCTAATTAACTAGGCATATATATATACTAATTGGGCTGATCTTGATTCTGTCTCGGGTTGATAGAACACAGAGTTGTGACGGATTATCCTGGGAGCGTCACAGTAGGGTGACGGTCCACTATAGGTCCGTTACATTTTCTTGGCGGTCTAACGATAGACCGTAAGAGCCTCTGCTACCAGAAAAATAGAAAATATAGAAATCTATGATTAAATCTGGCATGCTAACCACTATAATCATGTCAAAACGAGGGGAAAAGGCTATCTAGATGCATAGGTAGTCATGAAATAACAAGAGATTGCTTTTTATCTTCAATTAGCATTGAAGGTATGCATGAATGTATAGGGTAATGAAATTCATGAAGTATAATGCATGGAATCCAAATAAACTAGAGGGCTTTTATCCCTAACAATGTGTTTTTGCCGTTCATGAGATGACCTATCTCTTAACTGGCCTTTAAACTTCTAATTTGAGTCTTCAAGGGTCGCCCTAGTTCTTCTCCTCCTGTGATTTTTCAGCAACTTCACGTTGCTCTAACTCTCCAACCTCTTAACCTAAAGATGTGAAATTTGGAGGTTAGGAATATGAAACAAAGAGGAAAAAAAAGTTCTAAAGAACCTTTCCGTAATTACCTTGTTTGTGCATCCTAATTCCTTGATCTTCAGTGGTCCTTTGCTCTGAATCCTAGGCTGCTATGACAGAATCAGTGACTTTAGAAGCCTCTATCTCCCTGGTTACTGGATCTCCTAACATGAGATTTTGAGGGTAGTTAGTCTAAAGTATTAGAAATAAAACACTCTAAAGAACTTACCCGAGATTCTATCTCCTTATCTTGATTCTTCACGAGCCAAAAGTAAAGGTCGCCCAGTTCAGAACTGGGTCCTATTTATAGAGTTTTGACTAGGGTTCAAGGATTTGATCGATTTTAGAGTCCTTAATTGGCTAAAACCTAATCTCTAAGAGTCCTTAACAATGTTATAAGTTTTCCCAAGTTGGTCTCTAGCCAAGAGAATCTCAAAGTTCCACTCTTTTTGCAAGTTCTTCCTCTCACGGAATCAGCTGAGTGTAACGGACCAGGACTGGTGCGTTACATTACTGTAGCGGTCGCCTGATAGACCGTTACATCAACTGGGCGAAGGAATTCTCCTTAATTCAAACTCTTTGGTTAATTATCCACTAAATTATCCCTTTTAAAGTGTATTTATCCCAATATTTTGTAGATAACTTAAATAACCTTCTAGAATATGGGCCAAACTTATTGGGTTTGATCCTTAAACCTATTGGGCTTCAATTATCAAAGCTGGATTAGTTATTTAACACAATTAGGCCATATAATCCCAATATTTATTCATTTATTGATCTATTTTGGCCTTTATAAATTCCTAATAAATTCCAAAAAATTCTATGAATAATCTAGAAATTATTTATATAAATTTTGGGCACTACACTATAGTTGTCTGTTAGCTCTATTGTAGTTTAATTTATTTAATTAAAAATGTAATTTTATTTCTATTAATTTAATAGTCCTATTCATAGTGATATAATTATTGCTGCATTTAGTTTAAATTTCAATGTACCTTCACACACCTTACTAACCCTTCGTAGCTTTCCAGATCTTGGGTGGCGTTTCAGGATCCAAGTGGTATCGAGTTCACCTGGTATCTGGGTTCTGGGTCGTTACAGATAGTATCAGAGCGAGTGGTGTGGAAGTACATGGGAATTTGAGATATTGCAGTGATCAGAGTCCATAAGATCCAGTACAGTCGACAGCTGGCATAGGATTTTATGTTTTCTTACCGCTTTGCTTCTCGCGTGAGAGCTTGTGTACGCTGTGTTGGCGTTTTAAGGCAGTTTTGTTTTCGTCAGAATGTTGGCGTGGGACCTGAGGAATGTGATAGAGAGTCATATTTCTTCGAGATGGTGGTCACAGTTATGCTGCGCTGGGTAGAGTTGGCAGCAGGCGTGAATCTAAGGTGCAGCATCTGAGATATCTATGGCATGATCAGGTGGCTAATGGGAATTATTAATGGTTTAATGGCCATAGATGTTCTCCGATGAAGATTAATGTCACTTGGCCATCCCAGCTTGAGGTTAATCAGCCCCTGAGGAGTTAAGGTGGTGGTTTGAGGTGGTCGTATGGATGCCTTGATTGAGAGAGTGCTCGAGCAAACTAAGGATTCCTTCCTGGTGAGCCGTTGTTAGCTGAGCTTGACTTCCTCATCCTGTCTTGTGGCATCGTTTTGAGGTAAGCTTGGGAAGAGCTGTCTTAGTAAGTCCTTAATCCTGCGCATATGCTTTTGTGCGGGCTATGTTAGTTCTGAACCTGACTCGACATTATTTGGCGATGGCTTGGTTTTGGACCCAGATTGTGGAATTGAGGGCCATTATGCACCGTGTTGGTTGTGCCGTGTTAGACAGCTGTTGAGATGTGAAGGTTCAGCGATAGATTTCGGACTTGAGGATAAGTTGAGGTAGGCACTTATTGTGGTTCATGCTATAGCTCTTGGCACGATGGTCTGCGTTATGGCAACTTGTGATCGGAAACTGGCTTGATCAGTACTTGAGGCGTGGTGAATTATAGTTGGTGACTTGCGACGTCGCCGAGAGATGTGCTGAGGTGCAGATGCCGAGTTGTCAATGATGCCTGCATGCGTTATGTTGAGTGTGCAACGGAAATGTGGTGGGCTTATAACCCACAGGTCAAGGATCATAAGGTTGGAAGATTCTGACCAGCCGAGAGGATTGCTTCCTCGATGTAAGATTGTCTTGACTGTGTGAGCCTTGATGTTGTTGGTTGTCGTGCCATTGTTTGAGGCATTGTGGTTGTTGGCATTGGCAGGTTTAAGAATTGGGGAAATATCATGGCGAATGTGTCGGTTGAGTACCCTCTATATGTGTTGGAAGTTGTGCTCTCTGGAAGGAATTGTGGTCCTAGAGATGCGTCTCTGAGAGATTATTTGTGGGTCCTTGTTGGTAAGCTGCGAGCGGCTAGTGCGATTAGTCGAGTGGTCAGCTGTGATTATGCCCAGAAGTGACCTAGTTTGTGGTTGTGTGCCGTGGTTCTGTGTTGAGAGTAGAGCCGGGGATTGACAGGTGTCCATTATGAGATTGTGTGATGGACTATGCTTGTGACCAGCATGGGAGGAGTTCCCTGTGAGTCTGAGTTTAGAATTGTGTGGACCAAGGATTGTCAGATTTTGTCAGTTGGTTTTGTCGTACTCTTCTGATATGGTAGAGTTGGCGTGAAGCTCGAATCAGATGAGGTGTCTGAGTGAGGATCGACTTGTTAGTGCTAATGGTCCGGTGGTGTCATTAGCGTTCTGTTCGCCTGGACAGGAAGCGTTGTGGCACAGAAGCCGATGGAGTGTAGCAGTCAGCTGAGATGATTGTCTTCCCTGTGAGAGCTGATGCTTCTTTTGTCCGCCGAGCATTAGAATTCATCGGCGGCTGTTTCATGGCATGGGTCATGTCTCCTTGATATGTGAGACGGTTGTGATAATGCCATGATTGGAGGTGCCAGACTTGTGTTCCTTTATGTGATATGTCCGCTCTGAGAATCGGTGTGATTTGGGATTCGGAGCGTGATGACTTTGCTTGTGATTGTGGTCTGGCAGTGTTCGTTGGAATTACGTTATCATGTTTTTGTAAGGTTTTGAGGTTTGAGGTTTGGCTGGAGCTTTGAGAGGATTTCCAGCTGGATGGGTTGTTCTTCCCTATTCCCTATTGGTTCCTTAAATTTTGAGGATGAAATTTCTTGAAGGAGGGGAGGACTATAACACCCTAGATCTTTTAGATCGGAATCCAAGAGCTTTCGGAGTGCTTTGTGGGTCCCGAGTGGAGTTTGGCCTTTTAATTGATTTTTCGGGCTGTTTTATCTTCGGATCCCCGTGGAGGGTGAACCGTTGATATTTCGGACTCTGGGACGCTACAGGTGCGTTGGGCTCTTTCCGAGGACTGCGGAGATAATTTTTCTGCATTTTTTTGAATTTTTAGAATTTTGGGCTAAAAATCGGATCTCAAAAATATTCATCGGGAATAGCACAAATGAGTATTGAGGTTAAACAAGCATGACTAAAGCATGGAATTTTATGATTTCAGCACTGGTTTTCATGATCTTTTGCATTTGTATGCACATGACTCATAGCCTACGAGCAATCGAGTCTAGTACATGCCTTTTATTCGTAAGAATACACATTGTTTAGACGCCAGTATTCCTAGGTATTTGGTAAGACTGACTGTTATGCTTCAGATTGAACAGAGATAGTAATGTCACCTCATGACATATCTTACCTCATTTATTTGATGAGGAGATATATTTCTCAGCAATTATGCCATTGCTCTGCCTAGAGTCCAATTTAATTAAGACAGAGATAACAGGGGCACATCATGACATATCATTCGTCACTTGTTTGGAGGACGTGATATATTTCTCCGTGCAACAATATCATTGCTCTGGCTAATTGATTTTCAAGAATTCCAGCTCATCAAGGTGTTTAACAACAATACTAAGCTTTAGCATCTCAACCAACGTTGCTATGACGTTTGAATTTTTAGATTTAAGGATAGTCATTCAAGGAACAACATGTAATCTCTAGTTAAAGTCTATTAACACCACGGAACATAGATGATTTCAAAAAAAAATATCAAAGCTTCAAGGAAATCATTAAATCTGAACCATTTTTATGGGATAGACAATCATCAGTTCATATAATAGAAAGCTCTTACGCCATAGTTCTGTCTGTTTCATGATCTCAGTTTCAGACTGGAAGCCATTGAACTTCAGATGCAAGAGAGTAGTAGTAGCAGCAAGACTCCCCCTAAGGATATGTAGTGGATGCATTCAAGGATGGTAACAGAATGAAGATGAAACATATGCATGAATGCTTCAAAGAAATAGCTCCCCCTTACTGTATGGCCTAAATGCGACAGTGACGCATGGTACTTGGCGGAGGTTTATCCTGATGCATGGTGAGTGCTTCTAGACAAGCATAACCTGCCTTTCCACACTTCATCATTTAAAATACCATGGCCATGCAAGAATGATGCTACACTACATGCAATGCATCGTGAACATGAATTCAACTTTATTATGCAACCACATGCAATGCTACACCACATGCAGAATGACATATTTACATATAAATAATGCATGGAAATCAATCTGCAAAAACACACAACCAAATTGAAGAAGATCATCATTTCAATTTTTATTAGCCTGAGGTCTGTAAAGACCAAGCTCCCTTCTGAGTGTTGAAAACATGTCATTACACAAGGGCTTGGTGAAGATGTCAGCAATCTGATTTAGTGTATCAACAAAATGCAGTTCAAAGTTCTTCTTAAAGACCTCATCTCGAATGAAGTGATGCCTAATTTCAATATGCTTGGTCCTAGAGTATTGGACTGGATTTTTTGCAAGGTTGATAGCACTGGTGTTATCACACAGAATCGGGACACAACTAAGATCCACTAAGTAGTCTTGGAGTTGGTGTTTAATCCACAACACTTGGGTGCCACAGCTCCCCGCAGCAACGTATTCTGCTTCTACATTTGAGAGGGCAACTGAGTGTTGTTTCTTGGAGGCCCAAGAAATAAAACACCTGCCCAAGAAACTAAACACCCACCTAGAAACTGGCATTAGCCACTAGTACTCTTGCGATCCAGCTTGCATCTAGCATAGTCCGCATCAGAATAAGAAATAAGAGATAAATCACATGATGACGGATACCACAATCCCAAATCTTGAGTTTCGGCAAGATATCGAATGATACGTTTGACGGCGGTCAAGTGGGATTCTCTAGGACTAGCTTGAAATCTAGCACAGAGGCAAACACTAAACTGGATATCTGGTCGGGATGCCATCAAATAAAGTAAGGATCCGATCATACCTCTATAGATTTTTGCATCCACTAATTTACCATTTTCATCCAAATCTAGTGATGTTGTGGTACTCATAGGAGTTGTAATTATTTTACAGCTTGTCATGTTGAATCTTTTCAGCAGATCCTTGATGTATTTAGCTTGACTTATGAAGCACTCTTCTTCTCCTTGGTTGACCTGCAAACCGAGAAAAAATTGGAGTTCTCCCATTAGGCTCATCTCGAATTCGTTAGTCATGAGGTTAGCAAATTTCTCACACATTTCAGATTTAGTAGAACTAAAAATAATATCATCAACATAAATTTGAACAATCAATATGTTCTTACCTTTATTCTTGGTGAAAAGTGTTTGATCTACCTTACCTCGTGTGTACCCTTTCTCAATGAGGAACGTGCTTAGTCTCTCATACCAAGCTCTTGGTGCTTACTTCAAACCATAAAGTGCCCTATCTAGTTTGTATACAAAATCTGCCTGGTTAGAGTTCTCAAAGCCCGGGATTGTTCCACATAGATGTCTTCTTTGATCAAACCATTTAAGAAGGCACTTTTTACATCCATTTGATACAACTTTATTCTAAGAGAGCATGTAAAGGCAAGTAAAATTCTGATGGCCTCAAGTCTGGCTACTGGGACATAAGATTCCTCAAAGCCTACCCCAAACTCTTGATTATACCCTTGGGCCACCAATCTAGCCTTTTTTTTTATTATCTTGCCATCCTCACTGAGTTTGTTCCTAAAAACCCATTTAGTGCCTATGACAGATTGTGATGATGGTCTAGGAACAAGATACCAAACTTTGTTTCTTTCAAACTAGTTTAATTCATCTTGCATTCAGTTTATCCAGTTTTCATCTTTTAACGCCTCATCAATATTCTTGGGTTCAATCTGGGAAACAAGTGCAAGATGATCTAATTCTTCCACAATTCTAAAATGTGACTTAGTTCTAGGTGGATCATTCAAACTTCCAATGACATTTTCTAAAGGATGATCCTTAAGTATTCTAATGTCTATAGAATCATTACCTTCTTCTAGAGCTTGATCCCTTGCATTGCTTGATTCAGCTAGGTCACCATCTTCTCGTGTTTCTTCTTGTGGAGGATCATTCTTTTCCTTCAAGCTTAGGAATTCCCCGTCTTCATCATTTTTCCTGCAATAGTTATCATTTTTAGAATCATCAAGATATTCATCAAAGAAAACATGGGGTGATTCTTCCATAGTTTGACTCTTAATGTTATAAATTCTATAAGCCCTAGATCTATCAGAATATCCAAGGAATATACCTTCATCGCTCTTGTGCTCGAATTTATCTAATTCTCTTTTGTCATTATTATGGATGAAGCATTTAGACCCAAACACTTTCATATGTGAGAGAGAGGGCTTGTTACCTTTCAGCAACTCATAAAGAGTCTTTTTGGTGTGTGGCCTTACCATAGATCAGTTAATAATGTAACAAGCCGTGTTTACCGCCTCAGCCCAAAACTTCCTTCGGAGTTGCCGTTCGGCAAGCATTGCTCTCGCCATCTCTATGAGTGTTCGATTCCTTCTTTCAACTACACCATTTTGCTAAGGGGTTCTTGGTGAAGAAAATTGATGTGAAATGCCTTCAGCCCTACAAAGATTATAGAATTCAGTATTTTCAAATTCACCACCATGATCAGATTGAACTTTGGAGATTTTAAACTCACCGTCTTGCTTTATCTTCATATAAAGTGCCTGAAACTCATCAAAAGCATCATTTTTATGTGTGAGAAAGAAAACCCATGTGAACCTAGAGAAATCATCCACCAAGACATATCCATATTTTCTACCACTTAAACTAGCAGTTCTGGTTAGACCAAACAAGTCCATATTAATCAGCTCGAGTGGTTTGGATGACATATTTGCAGATCTAGCCTTGAAGGATTTTCTTATTTGTTTACCTAGGACACATGCATTACACAATTTATTTTCTTGTTTAAAAGATAGTTCAGGCAAACATTTCACCATTGAATACTTTAAAAGTTTATGTAAGGCATTATAGCTAGCATGTCCTAGTCTACGATGTCATAACCATGCAAGCTCAGATTTTGGTGTAGCAAGATAGAGGTTTATGTGAGCAAGATCATCTAAGTCAATCATGTAAACATTGTTGACTCTTTTACCAGAAAATTTTACCTTGTCAGATTTTGGTTCAAGGATCCTACATTCATGAGAGTCAAACAACACTTTGTGACCTTTATCACACAATTGGCTTATACTGAGCAAGTTGTATTTCAAACCTTCAACAAGCAACACGTTTCCAATAGAGTTGGAGAGGTTCTTACCTACATTACCTGTTCCAGTGATTCTTCCTTTGTTGTTCCCTCCAAATGTGACGTGTCCTCCTTCCTTTTTCTCCAAGAGATAAAATTTTATTTTGTCTCCAGTCATGTGTCATGAATAGCCGCTATCAAGGTACCACCGGTTATGCATGGCTGCAAGACACTCCTGCACAAGGAATTAAGCAATGGGGTTTGGAACCCAACAAAACTTGGGTCCCACAAACTTCTTCAGATTTTCAAAGCATGATACCATCTCTTTTGTAATCCAAACCTTCCTTCTATTCATGTTTTCTTTGCTTAGTGCAGGGATTTGATTTTTCTTTTCAGCTTTGACATTCACTTTCTGTTTAGAGGTTCTTTGTTGGATTTTGTAGATGTTTGAGGAAGTTTGCTTCTTAAACCATTGAGGCCACTGGTTGGTTTTGGGTTGAAAGTGATTGTTTTGCCACCTAGGGGATTGAGGCTTATTGGATTAATGCACAAAAGAATCACTATTGCCCCAAAAGCAAGGTGATGTCGACCTGTATGAATGGGAGTGTCGACCTGTCATACGTGCAACCCAGTTATAGTGGCATCTAGAAGGTTGAGCGGGCGATGGCCAAGGAAGTGTTGACCTGTGCTGTGGGGAAGGTTGACTTTTCTTAGACTTTTGTGCAATCTTTTTGGAAATTTTAGTGGCTTCCTTTCAACCTTTTCTTTTCCTTTGGGTGTTGTGTTTGAGGTAGTGGCATCAGAAGAGAAACCAAATGTGACAGTTTTTAACCAAATTGGCCTTTTGTTTGTGGGATTAAAACTCAATCCTTCCTTGCTGACATTCATTCTTGTACCTAGCAATGCATCTAGGTTTTCTCTTCTATCTACAAACTTTTCTAAAGAATGTTGATTATCCTTCAACACTTTTTGTAGGTTTTCAATGTTTTGAAGGAGTTAAATGTTGACTTGTTTGACAGCTTCATACTTCTCATTACTCAATTTGTTATCCTTTTCATAGGTTTGCATTTTTAACTTCATGCTATCAATCTCATTTTTCAAGTCTTCATGTTCAGTTTCCAAGTCAGCCATTTCTTTTCTTCCCTCTTCCAAGTTCTCAATCATTTCCTTAAGGTCTTTAATTTCAGTTTCAAGTGAAGCAATCTTATGATTCATATCATGATCTTGCACAAACAAGTTAATTTTCTTTTTTAATGATTTATTATCCTTTTTGTACATGTCATATTTCTCCAGGAGCTGTATATATGCTTCCTCTCAATCATCAATTATGAAATTTTCAAATGCAGAGTTTACCTCAGTTTCTTCATCACCTCTGGCCATGAGGCAAAGATCTTCTTTTTCCTTATCCAAGGAGCTAGTCCCATTATCACTTTCTTCTTCGTCGCTCCATGTGGACACCATGGCCTTGTTCTTCTTCTTGCCCTTCCATTTGTCAGCTTTTCTGAATTTTTCCGGACATTCAGTCTTGAAATGCCCTGGTTTATTGCAAGAATAACAAATGATCTTGTCAGCTTTCTTAAAGTTTTCATAGTTAGATTTGAAACCTTTCCTTACATGTGACCTTCCTCTCATGAAGCTCTTACCTTCCTTTCTCAGAAATTTTCTGAACTTACGTGTGCGCATGGCTACGTCATCCTCATCTCGCTCACTTGCAGAAGCCTCACCTTCATCATAAGTGATTTGACCGCTGGGTCCTGCTTTAAGAGCTAGGGACTTTTTCTTAGGTACCTCAGCCTCTTTGTTCTTTAGGTTGATCTCATAGGTCATCAATGACCCGATAAGTTCATCTACCTTAGTCGTTGCGAGATCTCTGGATTCTTCAACCACGGTAGCCTTCGTGTGCCATGCTGGGGTTAGTGATATGAGAATCTTCCTTAAAATTTCTTGCTCTGAATATTTATTTCCAAGATCAGTTAGACTATTAGTAAGCACAGTTAAGCGAGCATACATGTCTTGAATTGACTCATCAGGCCTCATCCTGAACATTTCATATTCAGAAACTAAAATGTTGGCTTTTGTTTCTCGTACCTGAGAGGTTCCTTTATAAATCACTTCTAACCTGTCCCACATTTCTTTTGCAGTTGCGCAGGCAGCCACTCTTGAAAATTCTACTGGATGGAGTGAGCATTGCATGAAGTGTCTAGCACTCCAGTTGACAGTGGATTTTCTTATTTGTCCTTTGGTCCACAATTCCTCAACATCCGTAAGCTCATACAGACCTTTGTTGATCACTCACCAGAGTTTGTAATCTTGGGTGCGAATGAACACCTGCATACATTGTTTGCAATATGGATAATTAGTTCCAGTGAAATAAGGAGGCCTATTCACATAATGTCCTTCAGGTAATAAACCCTTGGACGACAATCCACCATTTTTCTCAAGGTCGTTGGACCCCATAATGAGAGATTAGGCTCTGATACCACTTGTTGAGTAGTAGATGGCGGATCTAGAGGGGAGGGGTGAATAGATCTACCCCTCTTTTCGCAGAACACCCCTCTTTAAAGCTAGATAAAAAGGATAGCAGCGGAATACAACTAACTTAGCGTAGCACATAATGATTTGCATAGCAGAATGCACAAGTAAAATAAAGTTTGAACTTAAGCATGCATCTAGCACAAAGCAATTGCACAATTAAACCACAACACACGAGATTTTAAGGTGATTTGGACTAAATCACCAGTCCTACGTCCACCCCTCACCAAACCCGGTGATACTTCACTAGTGCAGCGCACCAAACCGCAAATCGGAGAACTTCCGATTGCCTTCCTACTAACCACCGATAGGGATGACAACACCGCAGATTGGATCACCTTCCAACTACTTTCCTACTAACCGCGGAAGGGACGATTCATAGTTTCAATAACTTGAACAAAATGAAAAGAGAACAAGATGAAAATATTCAAACAAGATATGGAGATATGCTAGAATCGAAAAGATCTTGTCTGAAATGAAGGAGGTGAATCTGATGCTTCAGCAAGGGCTGCCTATTTTTCTTCTTGTCTTCACACGATGTAGATCACCAACAAAGGCTTCTTCTTCTTCACAAAGCTCTCCTCTTGATTCAGCAGCAATGGCTTCTTCTACCTTGTGAAATCAGCTTCCTTGGATCCCCTTGATAGCCTTGCTTGCTTGTACACTGTCTTGGAAGTTGCTAGCTTGGATATGAGCTTAAAACACCTTGGAATGGATGAAGAACTTCTGCACGAGTACTGTTCACGGCTACAGTACCCTCTTCTTCTTCTTATGGACAACCTCCTCTAGCCTCTCGTGATCTCCCTTGATGCATTAGGGTTTCTAACCCTCTTTGCACTACCAGAAAAAGCGGGATTTCAGACGGCCCGTATCCGTCTGAAATCTGTCTGAAAATCCGTCACAAACAACGTTTGTAACGGATTTGCGACATATTTAAGACTGAAACCGACCGTCTGAAATTCTTAGTCACAAATTTGTGATAGTTTATATTTCCGTCGGAAATTCTGTCTGAAAATAAGACAGAATTTAATCAGTCACAAATGCCGTCTGCCTTTCATACGAGACATTTCCATCTGAAATTTGAAATTTTCAGTCTGAAATTTATGACGGATATATTTTCCGTTTGAAATTCCGTCTGAAATTTCAGACGGCTATTACGACGGAATATAGTTACCGTCTTAAAATGAAGCCCAACTCTTAGTCTCAAATCATGTTACCGTATGAAAACTCGTCCGAAATCCGTCGCTATTTCAAACGGATATTACGACGGATAAAATAACCGTCTGAAATTCAACTCAACTCCTGTCCGAAATGTGGTTTGAAATCCGTCTATATTCCAAACGGATTTTACGACGGATAATAGACGGACAATATTCGTCGCACATCCCGTCTGAAAATCCGTCTGAAATCTACGTTTTTTTTTATAAATCTTAAATTATTTTACAAAACCTGTTTAATCATAAATAAACATCAAGAAATTCTACATGTTGAAAAAAAAATATTGGGAACCTGCTAATCAAATAAACACCACCGAAAAATAAAATTCTGATCAAATAAATACCACAAAAAAAAGACATTAACCCTGCTGATCCGTCTGAATATCAAGAAATATCCGGTACATCGTCCATATCCTCATCGTCCGTATCCTCACCGCCCTGCTCATCTCCTCTGTCACCGCCCGCAGAAGGATCCCCGTACATTAAAAAAATAATAACATTCATTCATAGATAAAAAAATTAGTGCGAAGAAATTAGCATAAATTGAAAGCAAACATATCAAATTGATAACTGCATATTTTATAAATCAACCACTAGCCTGAAACAGTATTTAAACTTAGTGTATTTTAGAAATGAATTTTGATTTCGTCAGTTCTGACAAGTCACTTTCATCTCCCCGGTCGTGTTGGAACGATCGGCATGGGCATCCGGCCGGTATTTCAAGTTTTAGACCCCCGGCCCCGACCTGGCAGTTCATTTGAACTAAGTGTATTTTAGAAATGAACTTTGAGCGCCGATCTCAAACCGGGCATCCGATTTGGATTCCGTCAGTTCTGACAAGTCACTTTCATCTCCCCGGTCGTGTTGGAATGATCGGCACGGGCATCCGGCCGGTATTTCAAGTTTTAGACCCCCGGCCCCGACCTGGCAGTTCATTTGAACTAAGTGTATTTTAGAAATGAACTTTGAGCGCCGATCTCAAACCGGGCATCCGATTTGGATTCCGTCAGTTCTGACAAGTCACTTTCATCTCCCCGGTCGTGTTGGAACGATCGGCACGGCCATCCGGCCGGTATTTCAAGTTTTAGACCCCCGGCCCCGACCTGGCAGTTCATTTGAACCAAGTGTATTTTAGAAATGAACTTTGAGCGCCGAGCTCAAACCGGGCATCCGATTTGGATTCCGTCAGTTCTGACAAGTCACTTTCATCTCCCCGGTCGTGTTGGAATGATCGGCACGGGCATCCGGCCGGTATTTCAAGTTTTAGACCCCCGGCCCCGACCTGGCAGTTCATTTGAACTAAGTGTATTTTAGAAATGAACTTTGAGCGCCGAGCTCAAACCGGGCATCCGATTTGGATTCCGTCAGTTCTGACAAGTCACTTTCATCTCCCCGGTCGTGTTGGAATGATCGGCACGGGCATCCGGCCGGTATTTCAAGTTTTAGACCCCCGGCCCCGACCTGGCAGTTCATTTGAACTAAGTGTATTTTAGAAATGAACTTTGAGCGCCGAGCTCAAACCGGGCATCCGATTTGGATTCCGTCAGTTCTGACAAGTCACTTTCATCTCCCTGGTCGTGTTGGAATGATCGGCACGGCATCCGGCCGGTATTTCAAGTTTTAGACCCCCGGCCCCGACCTGGCAGTTCATTTGAACCAAGTGTATTTTAGAAATGAACTT
This sequence comes from Amorphophallus konjac, assembly GCA_022559845.1. Taxonomy (NCBI): domain Eukaryota; kingdom Viridiplantae; phylum Streptophyta; class Magnoliopsida; order Alismatales; family Araceae; genus Amorphophallus; species Amorphophallus konjac. The sequence goes on from CM040124.1 coordinate 42,161,752, forward strand.
TGAGCGCCGAGCTCAAACCGGGCATCCGATTTGGATTCCGTCAGTTCTGACAAGTCACTTTCATCTCCCCGGTCGTGTTGGAACGATCGGCATGGGCATCCGGCCGTATTTCAAGTTTTAGACCCCCGGCCCCGACCTGGCAGTTCATTTGAACTAAGTGTATTTTAGAAATGAACTTTGAGCGCCGAGCTCAAACCGGGCATCCGATTTGGATTCCGTCAGTTCTGACAAGTCACTTTCATCTCCCCGGTCGTGTTGGAATGATCGGCATGGCATCCGGCCGGTATTTCAAGTTTTAGACCCCCGGCCCCGACCTGGCAGTTCATTTGAACTAAGTGTATTTTAGAAATGAACTTTGAGCGCCGAGCTCAAACCGGGCATCCGATTTGGATTCCGTCAGTTCTGACAAGTCACTTTCATCTCCCCGGTCGTGTTGGAATGATCGGCACGGGCATCCGGCCGGTATTTCAAGTTTTAGACCCCCGGCCCCGACCTGGCAGTTCATTTGAACTAAGTGTATTTTAGAAATGAACTTTGAGCGCCGAGCTCAAACCGGGCATCCGATTTGGATTCCGTCAGTTCTGACAAGTCACTTTCATCTCCCCGGTCGTGTTGGAATGATCGGCACGGGCATCCGGCCGGTATTTCAAGTTTTAGACCCCCGGCCCCGACCTGGCAGTTCATTTGAACTAAGTGTATTTTAGAAATGAACTTTGAGCGCCGAGCTCAAACCGGGCATCCGATTTGGATTCCGTCAGTTCTGACAAGTCACTTTCATCTCCCCGGTCGTGTTGGAATGATCGGCATGGCATCCGGCCGGTATTTCAAGTTTTAGACCCCCGGCCCCGACCTGGCAGTTCATTTGAACTAAGTGTATTTTAGAAATGAACTTTGAGCGCCGAGCTCAAACCGGGCATCCGATTTGGATTCCGTCAGTTCTGACAAGTCACTTTCATCTCCCCGGTCGTGTTGGAATGATCGGCACGGCCATCCGGCCGGTATTTCAAGTTTTAGACCCCCGGCCCCGACCTGGCAGTTCATTTGAACCAAGTGTATTTTAGAAATGAACTTTGAGCGCCGAGCTCAAACCGGGCATCCGATTTGGATTCCGTCAGTTCTGACAAGTCACTTTCATCTCCCCGGTCGTGTTGGAATGATCGGCATGGGCATCCGGCCGGTATTTCAAGTTTTAGACCCCCGGCCCCGACCTGGCAGTTCATTTGAACTAAGTGTATTTTAGAAATGAACTTTGAGCGCCGAGCTCAAACCGGGCATCCGATTTGGATTCCGTCAGTTCTGACAAGTCACTTTCATCTCCCCGGTCGTGTTGGAACGATCGGCACGGCATCCGGCCGGTATTTCAAGTTTTAGACCCCCGGCCCCGACCTGGCAGTTCATTTGAACTAAGTGTATTTTAGAAATGAACTTTGAGCGCCGAGCTCAAACCGGGCATCCGATTTGGATTCCGTCAGTTCTGACAAGTCACTTTCATCTCCCCGGTCGTGTTGGAACGATCGGCACGGCCATCCGGCCGGTATTTCAAGTTTTAGACCCCCGGCCGCGACCTGGCAGTTCATTTGAACCAAGTGTATTTTAGAAATGAACTTTGAGCGCCGAGCTCAAACCGGGCATCCGATTTGGATTCTGTCAGTTCTGACAAGTCACTTTCATCTCCCCGGTCGTGTTGGAATGATCGGCACGGCCATCCGGCCGGTATTTCAAGTTTTAGACCCCCGGCCCCCGGATTTTCTCAATTCTTCTAAAGTAAATGAGTTTTAAAATTAATAATGAACATAATTGAGTAATTCCATCAAAATAAAAACATAGTAAACACTCACCTGTGCGGCCTGTGCTGTGGTGGTGGTGAATTGCTGAGGGACCATTCCGCTCTGGGAGAGGAGGCCACTGATTGCCTGCAAGAATACTGACACTTGGCTAGAGATCTCTTGCTGGAAATGCTGCTGCTGCCGCTGCATATCAGAAATCTGCGATCGGACCATGTCCATCATGTCGCTGGCAGAAGCGCTGGGGGCAACGGAAGGTATAGTGAAGGCACTGCCACTGGAAGAAGTATAGCTAGAACTCGCACACGCTGATGTCACCGCGCTTGCGTCTAGGCTCTCCCCAAAACCATATAGTCGGCCTTTCTTCGGTACGCCAGCTGCTGCCACCCACTCCACCGGATCGAACTCCGGCTGCTGCGTGTCTCCCTCCCCGTACTTCTCTGTCACTGCTTTGCTATATGTTTCCTACAAATTGAATAAAATAACTAGTCAATTTCATATGAATTACATGCCGATTTAAATGAACGGTACAAGTTACATATGTAGATAAACTTACCGCTGCTGACTTAGCTGTGTCACTCACAAAATCATTAGTCCCCTTCTTTTTGTGTGTTCTGTCGAACACCTCGAGGAACGACGGAGGTCGATTAAGCTCCACAGCCTGTTATACAATTCATAGTAAAAAAAAGTCAAATATTGGGATAAATTGTAAGAAGATAAATTGGTATATTACTTACCAATTTTTGTTTATGAGCCGCATAAGAGATGGACCCACTCGTATGCAAATTTGAACCTGGTTTTGACGCCCTGTTTGCTTTGGCTTTTTCAGACTTTTCTATCCACTTGGGGTCGGCAAAATGGTCACAAGATATCTCCCAATCCTCCTGCCTCATCCATAGAGGGCGATGCGCCTTCCACAATTGTCGGTCTTCACTCCCCCCACTCAATTTTTTAGCGTGTGCTCGGGCCTCATGTATTTTCCTCTTGTAACTTGAGAGCATAGTAGACTCCCAGGCACGACGACATCTCGCCGCGTCATGTCCACATGTGAATTGAAAAGACCGCTGTAAATCAATTGCTTTTCACACTTAGTATAAAGTTGTAAATTGACTTTGGGAAATACTTGAATTAAATGACGTAATTACTTACTAAGAACATGTTGTACAATGAATCGCGGACGGACATCGGAAAATCTCTGAAAGTGGAAGCTGCCCCGGGCACATGTGCCAACATGAGTTCGGTGGAATGATGGACAGCGCTGTGGGGTTCAAATTTCATACTGCAATTGCAAATGTCAAAATATTCATATTAGACAGTTGAGGGCTAATTAATGTAATATAACCTTATAGATTTACCCGGATACCCAACACGGGCGACGTTTATCATGGGTCGTGCCTCCCTCGTGACAACTGCCGGCATCATCAAGGGGCTGACTGGTGGGGGTGGGCCCTGTACAAGTGGGAGGTGGTGGGAGGGCACTGAGACCTGCAAGAATTTATTGTCATGTGGAGTGATACATATACTGCGAACATATAATTAAAATATACATACCTGCAGCGGGAGGTGGTGGGGGTGGCGTCTGCACAAAAGGTGGGAGGGCACTGAGACCTGCAAGAATTTATTGTCATGTGGAGTGATACATATACTGCGAACATATAATTAAAATATACATACCTGCAGCGGGAGGTGGTGGGGGTGGCGTCTGCACAACAGGTGGGAGGCCACTGAGACCTGCAAGAATTTATTGTCATGTGGAGTGATACATATACTGCGAACATATAATTAAAATATACATACCTGCAGCGGGAGGTGATGGGGGTGGCGTATGCACAACAGGTGGGAGGCCACTGAGACCTGCAAGAAGTAATTTTCATAAGTAGAACAAATATTGAAGAATTTAAATTAAAATATACATACATGATCCTCGAGGTGGGAGGCCACTGAGACCTGCAAGAATTTATTGTCATGTGGAGTGATACATATACTGCGAACATATAATTAAAATATACATACCTGCAGCGGGAGGTGGTGGGGGTGGCGTATGCACAACAGGTGGGAGGCCACTGAGACCTGCAAGAATTTATTGTCATGTGGAGTGATACATATACTGCGAACATATAATTAAAATATACATACCTGCAGCGGGAGGTGGTGGGGGTGGCGTATGCACAACAGGTGGGAGGCCACTGAGACCTGCAAGAATTTATTGTCATAAGTAGAACAAATATTAAAGAATTTAAATTAAATTATACATACACGATCCTCGAGGTGGGAGGCCACTGAGACCTGCAAGAATTTATTGTCATGTGGAGTGATACAAATATTACGAACATATAATTAAAATATACATACCTGCAGCGGGAGGTGGTGGGAGTGGCGTATGCACAACAGGTGGGAGGCCACTGAGACCTGCAAGAATTTATTTTCATAAGTAGAACAAATGTTCAAGAATTTAAATTAAAATATACATACCTGTAGCGGGAGGTGGTGGCGTATGTACAAGTGGTGGTGAGCCGACACTTGCACCTATAAATAAATTCTTTTAAGTTTGTAAATAATTAAAATATTTATATAGCTAACTTATTGATCAAATATACCTGTGTCTGAAGAAGATGGTAGCGAGGAGGGAGTAGCGCCCCTCTCACTGCTAGATCTCCTCCCACCCCTAGTACGACCTCCTCGCACCATTTCCTTATTAATAACAAAACAATTAATACATATTAATCCACAATTATATAAGGCTAGACAAATGTTATTTAAAATTATGCTTAAAAGTAAGAATCTTCTTACTAAATTATCAAAACATGCCTCCCTCATGTTGATATATCTAGCTCAACTTCATCATCTTCGTCATCCATAGTAGTCTCATGAGATTCAAAATCTTCGTCTTCATCTGATTCTTCCTCCCCTCTAACATCAACATTTAGCTCCGTCGGATCGACTTCTTCCACTCCATCTCGCGTACGTAATGACAGTGGCTCATCAGATTCGTCCAGATTAAACCTAGAGGAACCGACAACGCCAACTTCGTCTGATTGATAATATTCAGCACGAGCAACCTCTGAGACATCTCCACTCATAGTTAACTCATAAGTGGGAAAGAGTTTTGAATTAACCCTGCAAACTGCCCACCAATCTCTATTCTTGGATGATGGATAGCTTGAATAGTACACTTGCTGGGCTTGTGCGGCTAAAATGAACGGTTCATAGGTCTTAAGTTTAGACCTATGCTTGACATTGACAATCCCATAATTTGTGTCATGTAGAACAGAATTAGGATCAAACCATTGACACTTAAATATGTATACATGATTGTCTTGTCCCAAATACTGAAGTTCTAAGACTTCTTCAAGAATACCATAGTAGTCCAATTCCATTTCATTGTATAAACTTCCCTTCACACATACGCCGCTGTTCATCGTAGACTTATTTCACCCATAATCCCTTGTATGAAATTTGTATCCATTCACAATATATCCCGGATAGGCACGTGTCTGGTTCGAGGGGCCATAACTTATCTGTTGTACTCTTTGATCAGTAATGAGACCTTGTTCAACCTATATTCAAATTAGAGTAGTTAAAATAATAACAATTACCTCAACATACGTAAATACAAACATATATATTCAGAGTTCACACTAACTCGGTTTCTTAGCCATTTGGAAAAAAACTTCTCGCGTTCTTTTTCAATCTCCACATCCTAGATATTTGGACATTTTTCAGCTAATTCTGAATCAAATTGTCTGCAATATAAATGTAGCACCCCGTATAAAAAATGATTAAAAAAATTTGATAAAGCCAATGTATAGACTTTGAGGAAGTCAATGTATAGACTTTGAGGAAGCCAATGTATAGACTTTGAGGATGTATAGACTTTGAGGAAGCCAATGTATAGACTTTGTGAAGTCAATGTTGTATAGACTTTGAGGAAGCCAATGTATAGACTTTGAGGAAGTCAATGTATAGACTTTGAGGAAGCCAATGTATAGACTTTGAGGATGTATAGACTTTGAGGAAGCCAATGTATAGACTTTGTGAAGTCAATGTTGTATAGACTTTGAGGAAGCCAATGTATAGACTTTGAGGAAGCCAATGTATAGACTTTGAGAATGTATAGACTTTGAGGAAGCCAATGTATAGACTTTGTGAAGTCAATGTTGTATAGACTTTGAGGATGTATAGACTTATGGAGTTCCTGGAAATGTGAATTAAGATCTTACTCAACATAAGGTTCAATCTCGAGACAATTCAAAAGAATATATATCTCAGCGGCGTGCAACTCTCTATCTTCGAGCGTGCGAGTCAAGCAACGTCCGAACGCACGTCCAGGATGTTTAAATATGGAGAGCCGATCGGACGATTCATCCACTCCCCCATCATCATTACGTGGAGGTTGAGTACGACGAGTTTGAATCTCTGGCTCAAAGTACATAGAACAGAAGTTCGAAATTTCTTCAAGAATGTATGCCTCAGCAATCGAACCCTCCACCTGTGCCTTGTTGCAAACTTTCATTTTTAATTCATGCATGCACCTACAACAACAAGTCAGATGGCAACAATATGTAGCGGCTATGGACGACTTATAAGTTAACAAAAATTGTCACATACCTCTCAAATGGATACATCCATCGAAATTGTACTGGCCCTCCGACGATAGCCTCATATGGCAAATGAACGACCAGGTGCTCCATCGAATCAAAGAATACCGGAGGAAATATCTTCTCTAGCTTGCAAATGGTTGTGACAACTTCTTGTTCGATAGTTTGTACATCCCGAAGTCTGAGTTCAGATGCACATAAAATCTTGAAAAATTGACTCATCTCAGCTAGTGCTCCCCATATCTACTTTGGCAACAAATCATGAAATACAATGGGCAGTAGCCTCTCCATGAACACATGACAGTCGTGACTTTTCATACCATATATTTTTCCCTCATTAACATTCACACAACGGGCTATGTTGGATGCATATCCATCTGGGAATCTCAGCTGTTTCAACCACTGGCATACTTCCTTGATCTGTGTATCATGAAGCACATAAGTTACTTTAGGCTGCACAGTTTTGCCATTGACACTTTGTAGTTCCAGTTCTGGACGTCTACAAAGCATCTTTAAATCCATACGTGCTTTGGCGTTGTCCTTTGTTTTCCCTTTAACATTCATGATCGTATTGAACACATTATCAAAAAAATTCTTCTCGGTATGCATGACATCCAGATTGTGTCGTACAAGAAGAGTTGACCAATAAGGTAATTCCCAAAAAATGCTTTTCTTGACCCAGTTGTGATCCTTTCCAAAATTAGGGAGTTGCCGTGTGCTACCAGACAATTGAACTACATCTGGTAAATTGTGCACCCGTGACGCCATATGTAGACCCGACACCCGTTGCAAGTCAGCTTCATCCATTTCAACAGTATTTTTTTTAAACGAGTCTTTTTGCCTTCGAAAAGGATGGTCACTTGGTAGCAACCGCCGATGGCAATCAAACCAGCAGCTTTTCCCCCCATGTTTCAATACAAATGATTTGGTATCTTCCATACAGTAAGGACATGCTAGCCTCCCATGTGTGCTCCAACCAGATAGCATTCCATATGCAGGGAAGTCACTTATTGTCCACATCAGTGCAGCCTTCATAATAAAATTTTTCTTCCTATATGCATCATAAGTAACAACTCCATCAGTCCATAAAAATTTGAGCTCATCAATCAACGGCCTGAGATATATGTCCAAATTTTTTCCGGGACTTTTTGGACCAGGAATTACTAGGGACAAAAACAGATTTTCTCGCTTCATGCACATGTGCGGCGGAAGGTTGTACGGTGTCATGAACACTGGCCAACAAGAATAAGCTGCCACTGAACCACCGAATGGATTAAAGCCATCTGTGCATAAACCCAATCGAACATTACGTGACTCCCTTGAAAAGGCAAGATGAGTACGACTAAAGTGAGTCCAAGCTTCACCATCGGCAGGATGACTGATTATATCATCGGCACGACGTACTCTTTCGGTGTGCCATGTCATATGTCGAGCCGTCTTTGAGGACATATACAGTCGCTGCAGCCTAGGCACAAGAGGGAAGTATCGCAACGCCTTGTAAGGTACATCTTTTGCCTTTGAATTGACCCCCCCCTTAGGTTTGAATCTGTCATGGCCACAAATGGAACATGATATCTTATCTGCATCATCTTTGTAATATAACATACAATGATTCGGACATGCATCTATTTTCACATATCCAAGTCCTAAGTCATTGACCATCTTTTTTGCACGGTAAAAAGTTTCTGGCAACTTCTCGTCTCGAGGCAACATACTCTTGATCAAGAGGAGGAGACGGTCAAAACAAGTCTCACTGATGTGAAATTCAGATTTCAAGTTCAACAACTGTGACACTGCAGACAATCGAGTGTGCTTTTCACAACCATCCCACAGCGGCTCATCAGCATCCCTAAGTAGTTCATAAAATCTTCCGGCTATCTTATTCGGCGCTTCATCGTGAATATTAAAACTAGGACCAGCAGCATCTACAACCATATCCACGTACCCACTTGTGCCTGCAATATTGTCGGGCTCATACCTCAAGAATTGCTCACCATGACACGTCCAATTCGTATAACCATCCACGAACCCTTTCGTGTACAAATGATGTTGCACATCCCATGTTGAACACCACCTCAAGTTTCTACAACTTGAACAAGGGCATCGAATGTGACCGTCGCGATCTATTGCTGCATTTGGATTCCCCAATGCAAATTGAATGAAACTCTCAACCCCAAGCTTAAAGTCATCTGACACCACCCGGTCAACTATTCTACGATACATCCATGAACGATCTGTCGACATTTTGCCTGCACCCAATAAATGACAATACACATCCTAACTTTCAAATCATTACTCATAATATTACACCCGACCCTTTCCTCACATCGTTCATCATAGACCATTTGCAGTTGGAAGAGGAATATTGATTAGATTATCACTTTTTAACCCATCCATGAAGGTTTGATCGCACAATCACTTACTATATGTGCTGCACGATTTGCTAAAAATTTTGGCATCATCTCCCCACACTTCTCCGATATACCAAATATATTTATTGATTTTGAAATTTTCTTAAACACTTACAAGTAAGTGGTTAAGAAAACACTCAAAATCAATAATGGTATATCAGAGAAGAGTGAGGAGACGCAACCGAAATTCTCAACAAACCATACAAACATATATAGTAAATGACTGCCTAAGTGCGATCAAACATTCACAGACTGTCCAAACGGGACAATTCAAGACTTTGAGGTAGATATATACATTCTCATAAACAAATGAGAACATACACATCAATCCCAAAGTCTTGAACGGGAAGGCACATTGACACGGTTTTAACGCGCTCTCCTGAGGTGCGTGTAATGTTAGGTCGCACCCACGCACCTCAGCTCACAGGGAATACCCCATGCATTTATATAACATAAAATTAAATAACAACGCAATTATCATTATGCACATATCAAATTAAATAACACCCAAATTACAAAAATTTTCAAATGAAGAACATCGAAGCTAAACAATCTACATTTTTGAGTCAAATTAACATCAAATTTCTATTAAAATCAGATTTAAAAATATATTTACATGCAATTAAAAATAACTGCCAAAAGAGTTACTGTGGTGCACAGCCCTCGGTACCTCCCCACCCACCTCTTTGCCCCCACCGTCCACTCGACATTCATAGCTTCTCCCTTGCTCATCCATGCTCCTTTATTACCTCCCTTAAGAACCCCCCATTGGTTGGGCATTCATGTCGCCCACCCATAAGATGAGTGTCTTATTGGTGCACGCACGACTGGGGATCTCAACCAGCCATGCTAGAAGGCGATGCAGCAAAACATTATTGGTGCAGTAAAGGGATCTCCTACAAGCCAATGGAGATCTACGTCCATTGTTGATAAATGTAGAAGCTTTACTTAATCCGAGGCATAAAAGTGATGCTCGACCATGTTTAGGAAATATAACCCTTGAGTCTCATCAATTAACCAGGGAAAATTATCAGGTTTTGTGATATGGCGGCACCACGTGTATTGGCTATCTCCCCCTTCAAATGTGAGGGCACGTTTGGTATCGGAATAAGTTTTGAGAAAAATAGACGTAAGTCATTCTGTATTAATTTACCCTTATTCTTATTCTTAAGTACGATTGGTGTACGAGATGTAAACTTACCTTTGATGTAGTTTTTACTCTGCCTTTCTTTCTGATCAGAGGCCCTCAAACCCATGTGCTGGGCCGAGCCCCTGCAGAACAGGTAAAATGTTCGACGCAGTCTAGAAGTCTAGAGCCCATATGTCTGCGCCGCTGTTAACGACTCCCCAAGTCAAGGGTATCAGGTCAACCGCATTAATGTGGCACCTTTTTTATTGTCAGGTGCATTGCATACAGAGGGAAAATAGCATTTAAATAATACAAATTTTGAATAAAAATATTATCGTTTGATTGTAACTAGGTCAGTATTTGAACTTTAAATATAGTGTCATTTTCGACTTTCTATACTTATTAACCTCATAAATTTAAAAATGTCTGGAAACAACCTCTTGGTAGTGGTGCGGGAACGCTTTTGAAGTGGGAGGAATGCAATAATTTGATGTTGTTGCCAAATGCCCAGTCCAAGATACAGAAGATCTGGAGGCTGCCTCATGTCACATCTTCATGTCACATCAAGTTGGGTGACAGGTGGATCATAATGTAGGTCGCAATTAAGCTTTGACTTGTAAGCTTCAAGCTTAATTGACGTCAAATACCATCGGCGTCATCAAGACATTTTGTTTTTACCCAGAAAGTTTGATTAATCTTTTTTTAATAATAGATGGTGACCCGTTTTTATCACCCACTTGGAACCTCAAACACTTGATTTCTAGCTTCAGATTTATAAGGAAAGATTTCCTTTTATTTTCTATAAATTCAACAATAATAGCGATAACGTTTCTTTTCTGTACGGAACATGCCATGTCGATTGGATGTCGAAGGAACTCAGGTGCTGAGGTAAAGTGAGATGAATGATCATTCTAATCACCAAAATTTTCAACTAATTTCATTTTACGAGTTGTTTGTTTCATCATAAAGTACTGTGAAATACCACACCTGTATGACACAAAAGATACAGTATTTTAGGATATTTTCCGTCAAACCAAACAACCCCTTCGTAAAACCCTCACCAAACGGCAAAAAATGGGCTGTTTATCTATATCTCATCGGCCAACAGAGTGCGCAATTAAAGAGGTCATCCACGCGCCTCTCCGGGGTGAAACAGCCATCTGGGTTGGACCCTCCCCTCACAGAAGGCAAGTGCCAGGAAATGGAGCGGTAATAAGAAAGTGGAAAGGCCAAACCCGCCCAGGGAATTAGGATCCGATGTACACATATCATAGACATGCACTGTTAATGGCATCACAAACACAAGCACGCCACCCCAACTGAGAGGAACCTTCCAGTCTGGACAACCTGGCAACAGAGACCCCAAGGGACACCCTTGTCGGCAGTTGGCGTACTTGCCATTGCTGGCCACATGATCCAGTGGCCCCTGCCCAAGGAGAAGAGTCCGGAAAGCTTCCCCCCCTACCACACACACACACACACACACACACACACACACAAACACAAGACATCTGAACAAAGGCAGAATCTTTTAGGAGCGAAATGAAGAGAGAACACAAACACAAGACTGCCACGGGAACCCCCCTCCCCTCCCTTGCCCTCCCCAACCGACCCCCCCGTCCACTCGCTGCCGGCCGCCGCAGGAACCCCCTCCCCTTCCAAAACACCCGTCCCCTCACCGCCGTCCCCCCTCCCCTTCCCAAACCCCCATCCCCTCACCCCCGGCCGCCATGGGAACCCCCATCCCCTTCCCAACTGCCCTCCCCAACCGACCCCCCCGTCCCCTCGCTGCCGGCCGCCGCAGGAACCCCCTCCCCTTCCAAAACACCCGTCCCCTCACCGCCGGCCCCCCTCCCCTTCCCAAACCCCCATCCCCTCACCCCCGGCCGCCACGGGAACCCCCATCCCCTTCCCAACTGCCCTCCCCAACCGACCCCCCCGTCCCCTCGCTGCCGGCCGCCGCAGGAACCCCCTCCCCTTCCAAAACACCCGTCCCATCACCGCCGGCCCCCCTCCCCTTCCCAAACCCCCATCCCCTCACCCCTGGCCGCCACGGGAACCCCCATCCCCTTCCCAACTGCCCTCCCCAACCGACCCCCCCTCCCCTCGCCGCCAGCCGCAGCCACGGGAACGACGCCCCTCCTCTCCCCTTCCCCATCGACACCCCTCCCACACCCCCAGCGAGAACAAATGCAAGTTAAAAAAAAGACAGAGGGTGAGGGGGGACATACCGGTGGCGATCGTCTGAGCTTCGGCGAGGAAGGTGGGCATGGCTGCGAGCTAACACGAATGGCGGTGGGCACGATAGCGAGGACGTCGACGTTGAGGACGGCGAGGATGGCGACGGCGGCTTCTGACGGCTTTGCGGCTCCGGCGGCGACGACCGGAAGCAGAGGGCAGAGGAGAAGGAGAGAGTGAGAGGGAGAGTGGGGGGGGTGGAAATGGGGTCGGGTGGAAGGGGTGGGAGGGAGGGGCCGACGGTGGCGGGAAAGGCGGAATTTTGAGACGGAAATTCGGACGGAACTTATTTCCGTCTGAAATTTCAGACGGATTACTTCCGTCTGAATATCCGTCCTAAATTTATGACGGATATAAAGATGGAATATATTCCGTCTATAATTATAGACGGATCTTCAGAGCGAATATAGTTTGTCGTTAATAGAGATGGAATTTGTGACAGAAGCTAATCCGTCACAAATACAGACGGATATTAAGACGAAAAATATCAGTCTGAAATATCCGTCTGAAATCCCACTTTTTTTGGTAGTGTTGTGTTATTTTTATATCTCTTTGAATGGTCCATAGACAAGCCCCAGACCAGATCCACAAATCATGGTAGGTTGGGTGACTTTAGGATTAAACAAATCCAAGAAAAGGGGCTGCCCACGTTGAGAAACACGAAGTCAACAATAGCTGCTTCTGTTTGGCAGACAGGTCGACACTTCGAGATGAAGTGTCGACACTTCTCAGCTTCACAGCATTTACAATGCTTCTGTTTGGCAGATAGGTCGACACTTCAAGATGAAGTGTCGACACTTCTGGGTGCCAGGGTGTCTGAAGTGTCAGCTCTTCTGTGCGACGTGTCAACACTTCTGTGCGAAGTGTCAGCACTTCTTGAAGCCAGCATGTTGTTCTGATAGCCGTGACTATTCACATATGAAAGAAGCGATTTGAAGGGATTTTCATCATTGCCTTATTTTCCGTGCACTTGCATCTTGAGTGACTTTTGCCTTGCTTTTCGTGCACTTACATCTTGAGTGACTTTTGCCTTATTTTCCATGCACTTACATCTTGAGTCACTTTTGCTTTTAGATGGGATTTGCATCCTTGCTTGGACGTGATTATTGGGCTTCCTCTTTTACCATCTTCACTCCATTCCTTGGCTTATCTGTCATCTGTCATGAAAAAGTATCAAGTATATCAGTCATATGGGAGTGGGAAACATCAATGACTTATAGTGTTTAGCCATTATCAAAACCATGAATGTCAAATGACTCAAATGACCCCAGGGGCACAACACCGCGTGATGGCGCGAGGATTGGGACGTGGCATTGTCGCGATCCCATTCGTGGATTCAAAGCCGGTGTGGGCTCGTGTGACATTTTCAACGTGGAATTGGCATTTTCGGCACGTATGATCATCGGTGGCAGTAGGGGGATGGATTCTCTACCTTTGTCCTGTATTCCCTCGTGATTTTGTGCCGATTAGGGCGAGTTTGAGCGGGTTTTTCCATTTCATGGTAAAAAGCCTATTTTGGGGGTGTGAGATGAAATTGCCGTTCTAGGCGATGTTTCTTAGTTTAAATGGTAGATTTTGAATGCCTGGAATGTCGAGATTCGAATCCTTTCAATTTGGTTCCATTAGCTCGCGATTTGGGGGCGGTATGAGGCCGGATGCCCATGTGAGTCATTTTGGGTTGATTTGGGAAAATCACCCATTTCGTAGTTATTTTGTGGTTTGTTTGGCCCCTTCCGACTTGTGGAAGGTTGGTATCAAGTTTGTGGTTGTTTTCCCCTTCACTTGGAAGTGTTTGGGGCATGGAATGTAGGTAGCGGTCGTACTAGAGACCACCACCTGCCTCTAGGTATGAAGGCGGCCCTTGGGAGACTGCCATTTGTCTTTTTAAGTTAGTTTAGGTCAGTTCCTAGTCGCGGTCTTGCGACTGACTGCCTTCTGAAGGTAACGGTCAGGCAAGGATCGCAACCAGGAGGTGTGTTGAGTGTGTGATTTTGATGATTACAAAATGACTTTGTCGCTTTCCCTTGTGCTTGAATGGTTCTTCAGGTTTTCATGTGCTTGAATATCCTTATCTTTTTGCTTTGAAGTTTGAAATTGATACATAGTTGTGGTGATTTAATTATGTGGTTATTTTAAGATGGAAACTCATGTTGTATAAGGATTGAAGTTATAGAGTTTAATGCTCTATACTAATGTGGGTGGCGTGTTTGACTTACCAATTTGGTAGACTTGTGAACGTGCAAGTTTTTATGTTTTGAACTCACATTTTCACTCTTGAGATCACAACATTTGAGATGGTAGTGTTCCAACTTGATATGCATGTTAAATTGTGCATTTTCATTCAAGAAATGCTAGTTTCAAAGGAGAGGGTCATTTGATTTTAATGCTCAAACTACTATGGTACTTTTGTGTTTTGTAAGTTTAAATCTCCATTATGAATCCTCCAGAATCAAAGAAACTTTGGTCACATTTAGTCCATTGAGTTTCTATGGCTTAAACAGGCTTAAACTGCATTTTTCATAACCCCAAGCAGAGGGGTCGACCCCAGGGGTCGACCCCCCCTCTGGCCTGGGCTATCTGCATTGCAGAAAGAACAGGCAGTTGAAGGGGTTCAGTCAGACTTCTATCTAGGCTATTTTTGTTGTAGAATCATGCAGGGTCGACCCCTTCCGGACGGGATTTTCGTAAGTGGCTAAAACCTATTGTTTTGGGTTGGAAACATTACTATTCGACCCCTAAAAGGTTCCTACATATATGAGGGCATTCTTAACATGTTTTAGGAGGGTTTTATGAGTCTTTTGGCCACTCTTTTTTATATATATACCTCAACTCCGAATTTGAGAGATAAGAACCCTAATGTGTTTATTTTCTATCTTCTAGGGGAAAAGGGGGGAGAAAGCAAGGAGGAGCTCAAGAAAGGAGGATATCATCTACATCAAGCTATTTCTGGAGCTCGTGGACGAAGAGAAAGTTGTGTGGAATGAAGAAAGGAGCAAGATGATGGTGACCTCGTGATCATCTGTCTACGTACCAAGGAGAACCAGATTTTGTTGAGAAGGGGGAGCTTTTTACTTGAGAGATCTTTATTGTTTCAGTCTTTAGAATATATTTTGGGCTTAGTGGATTCATTTGTGAACTTGTTATTAACTTCTGAACAAATTTCATGTGTGGGTGTTCGGAGAGTGGGTTCTCTGAGTGTTTGTGATTGACGCGTGTGGGTCGTTTTGTGCACTGGATATCCGCGTGTGTGTTTGGGCATGTCCCCGTGTGTGTGCTGCCTTCGCAACGTGTGTGTTGGGGTTTTTACCATGTGTGTGTGGAGAGAAATTCCCGTGTTTTCTGCATTCGTAGCATGTTGAGGAAGCCTCACTCAGTTGAGTGAGGGGTGGACATAGAGAGCCCGTCGTGGTCCCGAACCACCTAAAAAATCATTGTGTCATTGTGAATGCCTGTGTGATTGTTCCATATATTCTACCTTCATTCACAGCATGGTTTGATTACTGTGCTTCACATCGATCTTAGTTTCACACACACACACACACACACACACACACACACACACACACACACACACACACACACACACACACACACACACACACACACACACACACACACACACACACACACACACACACACACACACACACACACCGTTTAGTTCAGTTCATCTATCTACCGTTTGAGTGAACATATCATGTTAATATGAATATACATCATCATATATTAAGCGTTTGCTAAGTTTCCGTTGTGTGGCGTTTGTGTTTTAAATTGGACTTCAATTTTTATAGAGGGATCTATTCACCCCCCCTCCAGATCCATCTTCTTGCACTACGGGACCCAACAATTGATATCAGAGTAAGGCTCTGTTGTCCCTAAATCTAACGAACTACAGAGAGATCCCCGTACATCTTCAATCATGAATTTTTCTGTTGAAAAGATTCTAATGAATTCTTTAACTATTTTTAATGGCTCTGACTTTTGTCTCTGGCTGGGAAGAATATCTAGAACTATCAATTCTTATGATCCCAAGCTGTGGAAAATTATATCTGTTGTTCCTTATAAACTACCATTGGACAAGTCCAAATGGTCTGATAAACATAGGGACAGAAATGATGATAATCTTGCTACTCTGAATTTATTAAAAGTTACAGTTGACTCTAACTGATTTCCATTTGTCCTAAATTGCAGCTCAGCCAAAGAAATATTGGATCACCTGGTGAGCATCCACGAGGAAGAGGAGGCCAGATGCTTAATGGCTGATAAAGGTGATCATAGTAGTGATCAAAGGGACGAAATGTCCTCTGAGGTAAACTCTAATTCTGACGATGATGAATTCTCATTTGAAGAACTGTTAATTGCTTATGAAGTACTGTCAGAGAAATTTAAGAGAATTAAGGTTGAGAACAGAAAGCTCAAAAAGAATTGTGAAAACACTGTCCATGAGAATAGTTCTTGTGATAACTGTTCTGAAGTTGAGAATCTGTATGAATCTATTCTGATTGATGTCAATGTGTATAAGGAACAAGTTAATAGTTTGAATAATGAAAATAACCTGTTACTGGATAAAATTTCAGAACTTCAAAAATTACAAAAAGACTTGAAAGAAAAATTGAGCTCAATAAACAATGATCAAATTTTAACTGATGAGTTCATTCAAAATGAAAAGCTTTCAAAAGAAAATGAGAAGTTAAAAGAGTTAAACACAGCCATGTCAGAAAGACTATTAACTCTTGAAAAAGGAAAAATTGTGGCTATCAATGTTGAATCTAAAAAATTACTTGTGTTAGAACAAGAGATTGAGAGCTATAAAATTACAAATAGAGTGTTGAATGAGAGTGTTGTGTGCAACGAACAAAAAATTGTAAGTTATGAACTGCACATTGCTTCACTTGAATCTGAAATTGAAGAGTTGAATACTTCATTGTTTAAATTCGTGAAAGGAAAAGACAACCTAGATAAAATTTTGGGAACAAAGATTAATTTTCAAAGAGAGGGGTTGAGCTATAATCCGGTGAACAAAAAGAACTTTGTAAATAAATTGTATACATCTTTTGTCTCCAGTTCGGATGTAACTAGTACCTCAAATGCTCACCCGGTTCAGCATGCTATCAAGAAAACCCAAGAATGTGATGTTAAGCAGAAATTGAATCAAAACTCAAAACTGAAAAATAATTATGCTTGTACAAATGTCAATACTAGGAAGCACAATCATGATCCACACACACATGTATCCACAAAGAAATTTTCATATTTTTATTGTGATAAACTTGGTCATATGATGCATGATTACCTTTTGATGAAATCTGATGAACTAGATGTATGCAAGAAAATGAATAGTTTCACAAAGTCAAGAAAGTTTTCGAACACAAAAAGAACTTTTGAAAACTCTCATGCTTATGCAAGAAAATTTCATGATATTCATAAAAAGAACATTTAGTGCTTCTACTGTGGACGGTTTGGTCATGTGATGCATAATTGCATTGTTATGAAAAATGAAAATTCTAAAGTTCATGTAAAAAGACCATTTGAAAGAATTGTTCCATTGAATTGCTATCATTGTGGAAAATATGGTCATATGATGAAATCTTGCTTTCAAAAGGAAAATAACAACCATCATGCTATGAAAAAGAAAATTTTTCATTCTAAAAATAAAAACACTTTTGTTAAATCACAAAAATTCAATACTTATGCATATAAGAAAACAGTGAAGTCTTTTGGTTGTTGTCATTACTGTGGTGAGTTAAGGCATACTATGTATGACTGTTCATTGATGAAATCCGATGATTTAAATGCCTTAAAGAAATTGAATGCTCATGTTAACCATCCGGGGCCCAAGAAGGTTTGGGTACCCAAAACTGTGAAATGAGAATTTTGTTGCAGGAATGCCTTGAGGCCAATGAGGAAATGTTGATAAGTAAAGATAACTCAAGGCAAAGGTGAGAAAATAAAGTTTGTGTTTGAAGTTTTCGGTCTAGATGCTAGCGCTATCTCTTGACGAATATTGAATTTGAAACTTTGAATAGTCTTTGGCTGTTTTTGACTATGTGGAAAATGAATGCTTGTCTGAAAAGAATTTGAAAAATCTGAGAAGTTTGTATGAGAATATCTTGGCTTCTGAATGATTTTCAATCTGAATTGCTTGAGCATTTGAGTTTAATTACGTATCTGGTATATCAAATGGTGTGTAGTGAAAGGGTGGATTTCATCTACCTGAAAGCTCTCACTATGTGTGAGTCGGGTCTTCAGACCTTCAACTCCGCGTTGTACCAGAACTAGATAAATCTGACTGGCTTGTGAATGGTTTTTGAAACTTTTGAAATATTACTGAAAATATATTTTTGAACTGTTTCTGAAAACAATGGGGAGCATTGCTTATTTCTGATCATTTCTGCACCCTTGCTCATAAAGGTCATGAGATGGAAAATATTGTTGAAATATCTTTTGATGCTCCCATTAAGGGGGAGTTTTTAGCTGGTTGACCTACATTTGTGGCTAAATCTATTTTGACTCTTGAATCGGCCAGTTCATCATTTGAATATGAATGTCTTCTTGTGAAATCTGTCATAATGTTCTGAAAATCAAGCTTTTGCATCTTGCATTGCATTCTCAAATTGTTATAGGTTGCATGCATTAGAACTCATGCAAATATGTGCATTTAAAACATTCTTGTGAAATCTGAACTCTTGCATTCAGCACCCTTTTTGCATTCTGCACTGCATATTACATGCCTTTCAATGTGTGATTGCATGTTTATGTATATGGTAAACAACCCCTGTCCTTGAATCTTCTATGACCTTACGCCTTCTTACTAAATAATGTTGTATTTGAGTCATCACTAGTGTGTTTCATGTCATACACTCATGGGGAGTAAATATTTTAATAAGTGCATCTATGTAGGGGGAGTTGCACTGTCATGTGCTCATGAAAATTTTCTATATACATGGTAAGTCAAATTCGCACACTTCATGCACAAAATGTGAAAATGAGTGTTAAACATAAGGATGTAAGAATTTCCTTTCAACACTCTTGAAAAATTATACTTGCTGCATGAATGTTAAAGAGGCAGTTAAGGAAAAAGCTGTCTGCCTATTTCTTTTTGTAGAGAGAATCTGAAAAGAAAATGAAAGGAAGAGCAATGCTCAGTCTCACTGAGTAAAGTGGATGCACGTCACCTGAGACGCGATGTGGTTCATTTCTGAAAAGTGTTGCACTGAAGTACCTCTGCTCAAAATGAGGTGAGATGGTTAATGCTCTGAGTAACCGGGGAGTCTGGCATGTGCTCCATGTGTCTCCTCGCGTAAAAAGGAATAGCTTGAACCTGATCACTATTAGAAAAATTCAGATTATCTTTGTGAAAATTTATGAGTTGAAAAATTCTGGAAAGAAATTCATTGAGGCAGAGCGAAGCCTCCAATATGTTGTTCTCTAGATTGAAATGTAGTATGTGTAATTACTCCTGTGTTGAACTAAAAGTCTAAATATCCTTATGGCTAATGCCTACTTTCATGTTATTCACTTATACACTTGAAAATTTGACTTAATATGTATTCTAAAAATTGAAATGATTGCATTGGCTTATGCATGATTCTTCTACATGCTTGTACAGTCCCCTAGGTGTTATTCATGAACATTATGGTTGTATTGACTCATATGCACTTCTCGTACACCTATCCCTGCCCTTTAGATAAAAAGGGGGAGCTATATTGCTTGTATCTACATTTAATTGCTTGGAGTCAATCACATTTGATCATTATATTTGCACTCTGCATGTCCATATTGTCCATATCTGCATTTCGACCACGTGTATTTAGTTCATGCATGCATGGTCATCAGTTTTTGGAGAGAGTAATGTGCATAATCTTTGCATTTGGAAGATAGAGATCATATTGTGCATATTTGGCATCTATAGCATTCATTCAGTGCAAATTTTGAACTGTATCACTTTGAACAACTTGTCCACATTTCAAATTACCCCATTGTCCATCGGTTTTTATCAATGACAAAGGGGGATGTTGGAATTCTGTGCATAATTCATGATCATAGCATTTTCCTTGAACTACAACCATGTGCATAGTTTTGGATCTACATTGTTGAGGTTAGCAAGTCTAATTTTGATATGCTTTGCTCTTGTGTTTGTAGTTTTCCTCTTAGTCTTGTCACTTTTGCTCCCATCATGAATTACCCATAATGATCCCCGTTTCAGATTATGTCAAAGGGGGAGAGATCAATAATGCATAACATTTTGTCATCATCAAAATGGGGGAGATTGTTGAGTATGTGATTTTGATGATTACAAAATGACTTTGTCGCTTGCCCTTGTGCTTGAATTGATGTGACACACCCTTGGACTTAAGCAAGCAAGCACATTCGCATTCAAATGGACCGATATGGGCCACCGCTCTCCCGTCGCTCACCCAAGCCCGGGGTGACTTGACGATGCCAAGTGGAGGATGTGAGGGTTGGTCCCTTGCTGGTAGAGGGCCAGCAAGGCCAAATTTTGTTCCCCAAAGGTGTGGAGGCCCAATTCAATGGGGCCGACAAAGTGCCGAGGGCACCGACTTCACTCTTCCCCACGGTGATCTCTCAAAGCAATGGGGCTTGAGGATCGAGCTCTCACTCTCACGGCCAGCAGAACTATGAACTAATATTGAAAGACAAGCACTAAATTGGAGCTAGGTTTGAGCACTTACTCCTCCGATTTGAAGAAATCGGTCCCGCTCGGAGACGAGGGCGAGCGGGGAGGCGAGTGGATCCCCACACGCTGCGTCGGGCCAGCTTGACCTGTTCAATCTATTACAACACTACACCTCTCGCATGAGGGGGATCTTGGGGTGGGGATTAATTGATATTACATCCAAAACTACCTCCACACAGGGAGGGGCCTTCAGCCGGCCAAGCGGGGAGGGGTGGGACCAAACTAAAGACGAACTAGGAAGCCGATGTCGATTCTGTCCGCTATCTGTGCTTCAGGACTAACTGACAGAGTTGTGGATGCAGAACCTGCTCTGAAGTTTTTCTGATGGCGGGACCAGTGGGGAATTCTTCGTAACTGGATCGGAAAGTCGTCTGAATTTTTTTGATTTCTTCTGGTGCCACTTCTGGTCTGGGTGGAGGTTTGAACAGGGTGGCAGTTCTTCGGATCTGACTGCTTTAGGTTTTCAACAGCAGGAAGAAGAGGATGCCACGACCGCTCCCGAACTCAGAATAAGGTACCGTCAGAGCCGTTGTAACCGTTGACGAGTCCTCTTCGAGGCAAAACTAGCAGGGAAGCCAAACGTTGTCGGAGAAGACCAGTGGGCTCTGAACTCTGATGAGAGGTCAGTGCAGACTGTGGGGAAGCAGAACCGCGCACTCGGGGGAGAAAATTGATAACTCCTGGTTTCGGACGCCAAATTGAGCTCTGCTTTTTGGAGAAGAAAGAAGACTCGTAGTAGACGCTTTTTGTAAAAGAACTCTTGATCATATTTCCAACAAGTTCGTCGTAATCGAGCTTCCACTCTGGCTCTGGTCTCCTGCCAGGGAGGCTTTGCGCAGTCGAGGAAGAAAGGGCCTCCCGATCAGCACGGTGCTCGGATGAGAACGAAACCACCTCGCTTGGAAAGCTCTCTGGACGAACTTTCCAGAGATATATGACTTGCCACCAGAAGATTCAAGAAAATTCTGGAGATGATGCAGCTTCTAGGACCAAACTTGCTGCTTGCGACCTGCAAATGAAGTTGCTACCTTGTAGTGGCAAATGGTGGTGGAATGAGGTGGAGGGAAGGGGAGGGCGACCTGACCTAGGGGAGAGGGGGGTTTGGGCGACCAAGGGCTATGGAGGGAAGGAAATTTTCAAATTCAAATGATCTTGGGAGGTGGAGGGTTGCATGGGGGAGTGGGAAGGGTGCCTGGGAAAGTGGGGAGGGTAGTTGGGAGTTGGAGGGTGGCTTAGTGATTGGGGATGCTCTCTTGGGACTAGGGGGGTGGAGTAATGGGATGTGTGGGGAAGGGGAGTGGCCTTTAATGGGGGTAGGTGGGAGGGTGGTGGATGGGAGGGGTGGAGGGAGAGAGGGGGGCGAACCCCACTAGTGAGGGAGAGAGAGAGAGAAATAGAGAGAGAGAGGAGGTGGGTGGGAATTCTCTCCCCTAGGGTTTCTCACCCAATTGGATTCACTCCACTAAGACTAAGTATTTGAACTCTCAAAGGCAATTCTCTATTCATTCATTCATTAGTTCAAATGGAGGAAATGGGGTCCTATATATAAGCAACCCACATTTCTACAAAAGTCCCTGACTCTTACTACAATGACCAAAGACCAAGGGGGTAGGGGCGCCCCTGGGCCTAGCCCAAAGAATTGGGCCCAATAACCATTCTAAACAATCTAATGACACTTAACCTAGGTAGATGACTCATTAACCTAGGTACATGACTCAAATAAAAGGGAAAATACATCAAATGACTCATAAAAATTACATAGGACTCAAAATTAAATAACTAGACCATGCCAGATGCAACCGGGGGAGATGAGCTGTGAACGTGGGCATGGGAGGTGATGTCCCCATCATACTCCCGGGGTGCGGAGAACTCGACTCCGTCGAGTAAGTGTCCTTCCCTCCTCGGAGGGTGTAGAAGTGGTACTGCCCACAAGTCTTCCGAACGAGACCGATCCATCCACCTGCCGAGATAGCGCTCGTATACCTTGCTCCTAGTCGTAGTGACCTGTTCATCCAATATTCATTCAATACGCTCACGCTGGACTTTCTTGGCTGGTGGTCTCTCCTCTCGGGTGGGTGCTCTCTCAACAGTAGGAAAAGGCCCAATATCCTCACTGGGTACCACCGTGGGACCCTTATAAGGTACTAGGTCGGCTACATTGAAGGTGGGACTCAATCCATACTCCCCGGGAAGATCTAACTCATAGGCATTAGTGCCGATGCGCCTCAGGACCTAGAAGGGGCCAGCCCCACATGGCCTCAACTTAGAGATGACTCCCGGGGAGTGCCTCTCCTTCCTCACCATCACAAAGTCACCCATGTGGAATTCTTGGTGACGCCGAAGGGAGTCAGCCTGCCTTTCATAGATCTCATTTTCCTTGCTGATGTGCTTGCAAAGGTTTTCATTCAATTTTGTGAATGTTGACATTCTAGGGGTGATGGGTGGATCTGGGCAACCAAAGGTAGACCAATCATGCTTTGACGCCAAGAAGACTTTGATGGAATGGGGAGGACCGGGGCATCCATAGGTGATCCGGACATGCATGGGGGTGACAAATGCTGGGGAACCTGGACATCCATGAATACTCCTATCATGCCTACGAGTCATGATGAGTGAAGGTGGAACACTACATCCGAATTTGGACCACTCATGTTTTCTACTTGACATGTGAGTGATATGAATGAATGGACCCAACATAGTGTTCATGCCAAGTGGTGTGGTAGGCCTAGACACATGCATGCTTTTCCCAAAGGTGACCTCCATGTGCATAGGTGTGGGACAACCTTTGAACTCCCATTGGAAAGGATCGAATGGATCTAACAAGGTGGTCATCATGAGGTGGGGCACAACCTTATTACCTAGGGATATGAGGCTCAAGGTCATGGTTCCCAAGGTGGAACCCGGGTCTAGGATGGGGTGGATTGGGTCAATCATGGTTGGTTGGGATAGGGAAAGGTGGGTGGTGGATAAGGTGGTTGGGTCCCATGGGTTATTTGACCCCCATTGGAAGGGATCAAAGGGATCATAAAAAGGGTTATCGAGGGGGTGGGTTGGTCATGAGAGGAGGGTTTGAATTTCTAATGAGACAATGAGAGGAGGGTTTGAATTTCTATGTCCTCAAGATCCTCAAGTGGTGGTGGGTCAACCTCCTCTAATGAGACAATTGGGCCGAAGTTCTTTGTGGGTGGGTTGGTCATGAGAGGAGGGTTTGAATTTCTGCCCGATATGAGGGACTCCAATTTGAGGATAAGATCGGGCTCATCGGGTGTGGGGATGAATAGAAGGAGATCGCTAGTGTAGCAGCCAATGGTGTACATTGAGGTGATAGACCCGACACAAAGGTGTAGGAGGTCAAGGCTCCTAGGTTGTTCGGCCATAGGGGTCAACATGTTAGTGAACTCAATTTGCCATGCTAGGCCCTTAAGAAGATCCCCTAAAGTTTCCACTTGATAGGATGATTGGATGGTGGTGTGATAGGTGGAGAAGGGTACTATGGGGATGTTTAGCTCCATGAGAGGGTAGACATAGGACGTGATGGGGTGAATTGGTTTCTCCTTTAGCCATCTAGCTAGGGGCCCATCTATGATTATGGTGCCATTTGTGAAGGTTTGTGGCTCTTGAAGACTCGGACAATTTGAAGTGGTAAAGGGTTGAAGCTCTTCCTCACCATTGGTGTGAACTTGGGTTTCCTCATGGGTGGGGAGAGGGTCCGGACTAGCAACTACTTCTATGTGAGTGGGCGTGACCTCCTTTCTCAAGGGAATGGGAAGGTCTTTTGGGGATGGGGTGATGATGGTTGGGGCATGGTGCACCCGGGGTGGTGAGTGAGGTCGAACTTGGGTTGGGTTTGGGAGTGGAAGTAGCGGAGGCCTAGGTTGGGGTAGGGTTGGGGTTGGAAGTGGAAGGTGGGTTGGTTCAGTTTGGGTTGATTGGGGGGGTGTACCCTTTTTAGGGGATGATGGAGGGATAGTGGTGGGGACCAAGGGGAATTGTGGGATATGGGTTTGGTGAGGGATTGTGGGTTGGGTGGTGGTGGCCACCATGGGTCTAGGTGGAGGGATGGACACGGGGTCCACTTGGGTTTGGATGGTGAGAATAGGGTGAGTGGTGGTCCTTATTGGGGAAACCGGGTCGGTTAGGGGTCTCTTCCCCTTGGGATCGGCCAGTGGTGGAGGGGGGGAAGTGGGGGCCAATTGAGTTTGGATAGTGAGGTTTGCGGAAGGGGGTTTTGGTTGGAGAGTGGGGACCCTTAGGGGATTTGGTGGAGAGGTGGATGCTTGATTTATTTCGGTCTTAAGGGAGAGGACTTGGTTGTGAAGTGTAGTTATGATGGTTGAGAGGTGATTTGTTGGGGGTGGTGGGGGTGGAGACCAAAGGTCGGTCTCAAGTTGGCCGGGTGGAGATGGAGGAGTGGTAGTGCTCCTCGGGTTAGGGGTGCTTGAGTAGGAGGGGTGGGAATGTTTGGGGATGTAGATCTTTCTAAGTTCTACTTTCATATCATCCCATGAGGAAATGGGCTCTTTCCTCCTAACCCTTCTTAATCCCTCTATGTGTTCCCACTTACTCTTGGCTTGACCCCGAAACCGTCCCTTGGCCTGTCGGACTCTCGCGGATCCATATACCCAAGTCTTTTCAAAGTACTTTTCTATGGTAGCTTCCCACCTAAGATAGTCACTAGACGTGATCTGTCAAAGGTAATATCCCTATCAAGGATGAAGTCCATGGGTGGTGAGTAGGCTAAGTAGGAGGTGGCCATGATGATCGGGGGGATCAATGCAAGGGTCGGATTGATGATGACTCCAATGCAAGCATGCCCTAGGACTTGACTTGTAGAGACAAGTCAATGACTTGCTCGGATACCAATTTGATGTGACACACCCTTGGACTTAAGCAAGCAAGCACATTCGCATTCAAATGGACCGATATGGGCCACCGCTCTCCCGTCGCTCACCCAAGCCCGGAGTGACTTGGCGATGCCAAGTGGAGGATGCAAGGGTTGGGACCTTGCTGGTAGAGGGCCAGCAAGGCCAAAGTTTGTTCCCCAAAGGTGTGGAGGCCCAATTCAATGGGGCCGACAAAGTGCCGAGGGCACCGGCTTCACTCTTCCCCACAGTGATCTCTCAAAGCAACGCGGCTTGAGGATCGAGCTCACACTCTCACGGCCAGCAGAACTATGAAATAATATTGAAAGACAAGCACTAAATTGGAGCTAGGTTTGAGCACTTACTCGACCGTTTTGAAGAAACCGGTCCCGCTCGGAGACGAGGGCGAGCGGGGAGGCGAGTGGATCCCCATACGCCGCGTCGGGGCAGCTTGACCTGTTCAATCTATTACAACACTACACCTCTCACAGGAGGGGGATCTTGGGGTGGGGATTAACTGATATGACATCCAAAACTACCTCCACACAGGGAGGGGCCTTCAGCCGGTCAAGCGGGGAGGGGTGGGACCAAACTAAAGACAAACTAGGAAGCCGATGTCGATTCTGTCCGCTATCTGTGCTTCAGGACTGACTGGCGGAGTTGTGGATGCAAAACCTGCTCTGGAATTTTTCTGATGGCGGGACTAGGGGGGAATTCTTCATAACTGGATCGGGAAGTCGTCTGAATTTTTTCGATTTCTTCTGGTGCCACTGCTGGTCTGGGTGGAGGTTTGAACAGGGTGGCAGTTCTTCGGATCTGACTGCTTCAGGTTTCCAACAGCAGGAAGAAGAGGATGCCACGGCCGCTCTCGAACTCAGAATCAGGTGCTGTCAAGGCCGTTGGAACCATTGACGAGTCCTCTTCGAGGCAAAATTGACGGGGAAGCCAAACGTTATCAGAGAAGACCAGTGGGCTCTGAACTCTGATGAGAGGTCTGTGCAGACTGTGGGGAAGCAGAACCGCGCACCCGGGGGAGAAAATTTATAACTCCTGGTTTCGTACACCAAATTGAGCTCTGCTTTTTGGAGAAGAAAGAAGACTCGTAGTAGAAGCTTTTTTTAGAAGAACTCTTGATCAGATTCCCAACAGGTTCATCGTAATCAAGCTTCCACTCTGGCTCTGGGCTCCTGCCAGGGAGGCTTTGCGCAGTCGAGGAAGAAAGGACCTCCCGATCAGCACGGTGCTCGGATGAGGATGAAACCACCTCGCCTGGAAAGCTCTCTAGAAGAACTTTCCAGAGATATATGCCTTGCCACCATAAGAGTCAAGGAAATGCCGAAGATTCAAGAAAATTCTGGAGATGATGCAGCTTCTAGGACCAAACTTGCTGCCTGCGACCTGCAAATGAAGTTGCTACCTTGTAGTGGCAAATGGTGGTGGAATGAGGTGGAGGGAAGGGGAGGGTGACCTGACCTAGGGGAGAGGGGGGTTTGAGCGACCAAGGGCTATGGAGGGAAGGAAATTTTCAAATTCAAATGGTCTTGGGAGGTGGAGGGTTGCATGGGGGAGTGGGAAGGGTGCTTGGGAAAGTGGGGAGGGTAGTTGGGGGTTGGAGGGTGGCTTAGTGATTGGGGATGCTCTCTTGGGACTAGGGGGTGGAGTAATGGGATGTGTGGGGAAGGGGAGTGGCCTTTAATGGGGGTAGGTGGGAGGGTGGTGGATTGGAGGGGAGGAGAGAGAGAGGGGGGCGAACCCCACTAGTGAGGGAGAGAGAGAGAGAAATAGAGAGAGAGAGGAGGTGGGTGGGGATTCTCACCCCTAGCGTTTCTTACCCAATTGGATTCACTCCACTAAGACTAAGTATTTGAACTCTCAAAGGCAATTCTCTATTCATTCATTCATTAGTTCAAATGGAGGAAATAGGGGCCTATATATAGGCAACCCACATTTCTACAAAAGTCCCTGACTCTTACTACAATGACCAAAGACCAAGGGGGTAGGGGCGCCCCTGGGCCTAGCCCAAAGAATTGGGCCTAATAACCATTCTAAACAATCTAATGACACTTAACCTAGGTAGATGACTCATTAACCTAGGTACATGACTCAAATAAAAGAGAAAATACATCAAATGACTCAAATAAAAATTACATAGGACTCAAAATTAAATAATTAGACCATGCCGGATGCAACCGGGGCGAGGAGATGAGCTGTGAACGTGGGCATGGGAGGTGATGTCCCCATCATGAATGGTTCTTCAGGTTTTCATGTGCTTGAATCTCCTTATCTTCTTTCTATGAAGTTTGAAATTGATACATGGTTGTGGAGATTTAATAGTGTGGTTATTTTAAGATGAAAACACATGTTGTATAAGGATTGAAGTTATTGAGTTTAATGTTATACTAATGTGGGTGGTGTGTTTGACTTGCCAATTTGGTAGACTTGTGAACGTGCAAGTTTTTATGTTTTGAACTCACATTTTCACTCGTGAGATCACAACATTTGAGATGGTAGTGTTCCATCTTGATATGCATGTAAAATTGTGCATTTTCATTCAAGAAATGCTAGTTTCAAAGGAGAGGGTCATTTGATTTTAATGCTCAAACTAATATGGTATTTTTGTGTTTTGCAAGTTTAAATCTTCATTATGAATCCTCTGGATTCAAAGAAACTTTGGTCACATTTAGTCCATTGAGTTTCTATGGCTTAAACGGGCTTAAACTGCATTTTTCATAACCCCAAGCAGAGGGGTCGACCTCTAGGGTCGACCCCCCAGTGGCCTGGGCTATCTGCATTGCAGATAGAATAGGCAGCAGAAGGGGTCGACCCTTGGGGTCGCCCCCCCTCAGCCAAACTTCTGTCTGGGCTATTTTTGTTGCATAATCATGCAGGGTCGACCCCCAGGGTCGACCCCTTCCGGACGGGATTTTCGTAAGTGGCTAAAACCTATTGTTTTGGGTTCGAAACATTACCATTCTATCCCTAAAAGGTTCCTACACATATGACGACATTCTTAACATGTTGTAGGAGGATTTTATGAGTCTTTTGGCCACTCTTGTTTATATATATATTTCAACTCTGAATTTTAGAGATAAGAACCCTAATGTGTTTACTTTCTATCTTCTTGGGGATGAAAGGCGAAAAGGCAAGTAGGATCTCAAGAAAGGAGGATATCATCTACATCAAGGTATTTCTGGAGCTCGTAGATGAAGAGAAAGTTGTGCGGAATGAAGAAAGGAGCAAGACGATGGTGACCCCGTGATAATCCGTCTACGTACCAAGGAGAATTGAATTTTGTTGAGAAGGGGGAGCTTTTTACTTGAGAGATCTTTATTGTTTCAGTCTTTAGAATATGTTTTGGGCTTAGTGCATTCATTTGTGAACTTGTTATTAAGTTCTGAATGAATTTCATGTGTGGGTGTTCGGAGAGTGGGTTCTCGGAGTGTTTGTGATTGACGCGTGTACGTCGTTTTGTGTGGTGGATATCCGCATGTGTGTTGGGGCACGTCCCCGTGTGTGTGCTGCCTTCGCACCGTGTGTTTGGGTTTTTACCTCGTGTGTCTGGGGAGAAATCCCCGTGTTTGCTGCATTCGCTTCGTGTGTGTTTGGGTTTTTACCCCGTGTGTGTGGGGAGAAATCCCCGTGTTTGCTGCATTCGCAGCGTGTTGAGGAAGCCTCACTCAGTTGAGTGAGAGGTGGATGTAGGAAGCCCGTCGTGGTACCGAACCACCTAAAAAATCATTGTGTAATTGTGAATTCCTGTGTGATGGTTCTATATC
Source organism: Amorphophallus konjac (assembly GCA_022559845.1). NCBI lineage: Eukaryota > Viridiplantae > Streptophyta > Magnoliopsida > Alismatales > Araceae > Amorphophallus > Amorphophallus konjac. The sequence goes on from CM040124.1 coordinate 42,191,248, forward strand.
TTCTACCTCCATTCACAAGATGGTTTGATTACTGTGGTTCACATCGATCTTAGTTTCGCACACACACACACCGTTTAGTTCAGTTCATCTATCTATCGTTTGAGTGAACATATCATGTTAATCTAAATATACATCATCATATATTAAGCGTTTGCTAAGTTTCCGTTGTGAGGCGGTTGTGTTTTAAATTGGACTTAAATTTTTATAGAGGGATCTATTCACCCCCCTCTAGATACATCTTCCCGCACTACGGGACCCAACAAGGTGTTATCGAACGATTTCAGGGCAGACTGGAGATGGCGGTCTGGCCATGACCCCCAACTTCCAGAGGTGGCCCTGTGAGGACCGCCATCTGCAAGAGGCGACCCTGAGGAGACCGTTTCCTGCCTATCTCTGCAAGTGGAGGCCCTGTTGAGACCGCCACCTGCTGGACTTCGAGGTAGCGGCCCCGTTGAGACCGCCACCTAGTAGGGCTGTCAGGTAGCGGCCATGTGGTGACCGCCACCTATTCCGAGTGCTTCTTTAGGGTCGATTTGGCTTCTGGTTAACTTGGTTTCGCCCTTGGTTAGCCATTGGTTCTATGGATGTCTTGGATGTCCCGTAAGGGCTGTGACCATGTTTTTGGGTGTCCGGAAGTGTCGGTACCTCGAATAGCATGATCATGTTGTTTTGAGAGTTTTCTTAAGAGTTGTTATGGTCTCTGATCAACCCAATTGTGACCTAGTGGTTGACTTTTGACCATGTGAGTGTCTCGGTTGTCCCGTGGGGATCGAGACTATGTTTTGGATGCTTGGAGGTATCTTGTTATCTTAGTTTGTCTGTCCATGTGGTTTTAGGGCTCGGGTGATCCCTCATGTTCGGTGTTTTCTTGTTATGCAGAATTGTGAGTCCGATGAGCGGCCAAGGGGCCGAGGACTTTTGATTATTGAATGGATCCAACTATTGTGTGCCGTTTTCGTAATGTTTTACCATTTTTTTTGACCCAGGGACTAGGCTGATTTGACGGTGAAGTCCCGCGATCAATGACACCCAAGAGGGGGGTGAATTGGGTGTTTACAAACTTTTAACAAAATCTGGCCCAATTCAAACAAATGTGAATAATAGTCGTAATGAAATTCGGATATATATGTAAACTCTTAGATCTAATAAAATCTATCACACTCAATCGATCTTAGGTACGATGGCGGAGGTGAAAATCCGAAGATTCTGCTCACGCAAGAGGTAATCTTCCTGACAAGGTTTCCCTTATCGATCTAAATACGCCTTTTGATATACCCGAGATCTAATATGAGGATGATAAATTATTCTAGATCTAACTCAATTAATTCAACCAAATTAATCTAAATGTATGTTGCACAGAATGGGGATAGAAGAAATGGAGCAAACCACACAGGATACAGCGGTTTTTAGGTGGTTCGGATGCAACAATGGCAACCTACGTCCACCCCTCACAGACTGTGAGGATTCACACACTATCTTGTAAGAGATTACAAGATCAAAGACACACACACACACACACGTGAGGAGTGTGAAACTTTCACGAAGGTGCAAGAGCACCGACTCATAGAAGATGTGAAGACCAAAGAAATCACTCACTCACACACACACACGGATCTGCGTAGATCCACACACACACAAGCGTTTAATATTACAAGAACACACGATTAAAGGCCAACGAGAATGAAGGGAGAAGATAGGAAATGAAAACACAGATTCAAGCACCCCTTAGTGGATGAAGATGGTATTGGATGAAGCTAGCTCCGAGCTCGATCTCCACTTGAATGGCCTGCTGATTGCTCTTGAGATCCTAGCTCTTGGACGAAGAACTCTTCCACGGATCACTGTTCACGGAGCTACAGTAACGCCCTCTTTCTCCCTTGATTGCCTCCTTGAACCTTCTTGAGATCTTCTTAGGGCTTTAGATCCCAATGAGATATATTTATAGATCTTGGGTGGTCAAGAGATATCCCCCAGACCAGATCCATAAATCATGGCTTGATTGGGGGCATTGGGTTTAAACAAATGGGAGATAAGGCCTCTCCCCGTGCTTGAACTAGAAAGTCAAAAAGAGCTGTCTCGGGGCTGGCGGTCGACCGAAAATTTACAGATTTTGAACTTTTCAATGCTGGGAAAATCGGTCGATTGGCCGCTGCCCATCGGTCGACCGTTCTGAGAAAAAATTGTAGATCTTTTAACGCTGGAAAAACTGGTCGACCGGCCCTTGTCTGTTGGTCGACCGAACTGTTAAAAACCTGCAATAATGAAGTGTTAGCCCAATGAAACATATCTATATGACAATGGCTTCATGTCCTTAGATTTTTCATGCATTTTGGGATTTGTTTGATTCTGTTTATTCAATTAGAAATATTGAACCATTTTGAAAATGGAGCTTTACACAAGATGTTCTTAAAACAACACTTAAGCACACTTAATCCGCATTTTGACTGCATTGACATGGTCCGAGATAGAAACTCAATTTGGGATTTTGTTATCATCAAAATCATGCAGAGAGACTCAATAATCTCCCCCTTTTTGATGATGACAAAACTCTAATAAGAAAGTTCATAGGCGTGTCGAACAAGGAATTAAATCCGTCAAACAAACAAATCCAACTCATGCAATCCATCCAAAACCAATTCAATCATTCATATGCGCCCAAATGTTTGATGTGAAATAAAACCAATATAGGTGCCAATACCAAGTGCATTTCATTCATCAAAGTTTAGGATACAAATTACATGATATTGACATTACATGAACATGATGCATGATACGAAGACCAACAACCAAATGCATGATACGAAGACCAACAACCATATGCAAGACTCTGTGGAATACAACTGACATGAATGCCAAATGGCACACAAACATGCAAGCATACCTAAAGCATACCATATATAGACCTAACTAGCTACTTCTCCCTCTTTGGCATCATCAAAAGGGGGAGTGGGATACAAACGATGTGGACACAAGTGACACGAAGAGACACAAGGATAGCTATGGAGCAGGGCGATCCGGAGTCCCCTCGTCATCGTCGTCGTCAGAGTCATCATCCTCATCGTCAGAGCTATCCTCATCAGTAGGTGGAGGAGTAGGTGGAGGTGAAGGGATACGGGTCTCAATGTCACGCAGAAGGTGCTCAATGTGAAGAAGGGAACGAGTGGTGGTCTGGTAAGCACTGGTGGTATCCGCATAGTCAGTAGCAAGAGAGGCTACGTGGGCAGCAAGGGTATCCATGGTGTGAGAGAGAGTGTTCATACGGTCATTCATAGTGTCCATGAAAGTATCAAGCCTCCCAAGAGTTGAGTCAAGGCAGGTTTCCATGCCCGAGATGTGCCTATCAAAGCTCTCATAGTCCCCCCAAGGAGGATATCCAGCACCCTAAGCTGAGGACTCCCCGTGGTAAAACTGTGGTGGGGGGAGGCACTGCGGGATCCATGTGAGGTGGTGAGGGTGGAGGAGGCTGGTCCTCGGCCTGAACTGGTGCAGGTGCTTCCCTTTGATCTTGTTGTTCTTCCTGCTCTTCTTCACTTGCTAATTCATCCCCATAAGTGGGTACATCACGATGAAGCTCGCCATCTGGACACTAATAGTATCCCATATCTGAGAAGATCTTGTGGGCATTATAGATATCATCTTGTCTAACTTGAATGAACATTTCAGAACCAAAATGTATCCCAGCGTGGATGAACACTCTAGTGAACTGTGAAGCATAAGGCAAGGATCTCCTTAATTGGGTATGGTATAAACCTATCAAATTTTTCATGAGCCGACCCATATTGACTAAAGTGCCATTCATAACATGATAAAAGAGAAATCGGTGAACCTCAGTCACTTCATTTCTGCTCCCACCTTTTGAATAAATAAGTGAGGTAAACATGTGGTGGAGAACTCGTTGCAGTGGTAGAAAATGATTTTAATTTAATTCAAGTAAATCACTCACACCACGCACATAATCATAGTTTGTCATGACAATGAAGGTGGCCTCAACTTCACCATGGCTAAAAGTGATATCGGCACCCCTGGCGGAAACTCCTAAAGCACGTGCAAACAGATCTGGATTTATGTGAATCTCAATACCCTGAACCACTATGTACAACTCTTCATTTCTGTCAACCAAATTGCCATAAAATTGTTGCACTAGATATGGATAATATCTGGGATATCTAGTGAGAAAATCGATCCAACCCGGTTTAATCTCAAACACTGCACAAATGTCAGGCAAGATTTCATTCACCTCATTAAAATCGACGAGACGAGGGTCGATAATAGTCCTCGGAGGCAACCGAGGCGCGCGAGGAGGTGTAGGAGCCTGCCATGGTGGAGGATGTGACGACCCAGAGCTCTGGATATCGATATACCGATAACATCGATACACCGATACCAAGAACTGGGGAAGCCACCCAAGAGGCTGATGAGGCCCCTGAAGGGTTAGAAAGGGTTGTTGAGGGATTGCATTACGAATTGGAATTACATCGCGCAATTTTTTAACATTTGCAACAGAAATAATATTAATGCGGAAGCAATTTAAAATAACAGAGTGGTAACTATATACACTAGTCCAGATTTACAACAGAGCACAAGTCAACTGTACCACTACACGGGGCATACCCCGGCCAAAAGTACAACAAACAAACCGACTACAGCTGGCGACACTACACGCGATCACCCAATGGACGAGTCGACGAAGCGGCGGGAGGCTGGGGCGGCTCACCTGCAAAAGCGAAGGGTGAGTCATAGCCAGACTCAGTAGGGGTCACGCGGATCCCTACAACGCACTAACACACATGCATGCTAAAAGGAAAGGCAACCAGCATGCAATAAGCAATTAAACAGGTAAATGGCATAATTAAAACAATAATAAAGCTGTAAATCTAACTACGCAGTAAAATAAACCAGCTAACACCAAATCTCATAAAACACCAGTGCTGAAAATAAATCTACTCACTACTTCCAAGTGACAGGAGAAGTCTACCCCGTCGTAGAGCAAGAGAGCCTCACTAGAAGAAAGAGACCAGATGCGTCCCTGACGACTTACTCTGCGGCCTCCAGCAACACACGTGTAAGCGTCTACACGGAGAGGCGTAACAAAACCAGTACCAAACCGAGTAACTAGTCAGAGCGACACTCGTCAGTGCCAGTCCTTGTCTCTGACCACGTGTGCACACACTGGCTCTTGCCTGAACTAGGTCCTCCAGCTAGTTTTCCCCCTCCGCAGGACGCTACGGCCAAGCCGGGGGCCCACGGAAACTAGCTTACAAACCGTTAATTGGGATACCCTACCACCCCTCCCAGGTGGGTCGACCCGCGCCGTAGGGCTAGGACTAGTGGCTCTATCACAAGAAAAGTGAGAGAAACAACCCTATTTGCATAACCATGCACGAATCCACGTAAACCATGCTATTCACAACTCTACATACATGGGCGGTCTTGCTCCAGCCGCCTAACCATAAACGGTCCTCCACTGGCCGCCCAGGGAGTTAAACGGTCTTCCCATGGCCGCGCCAATAGGATAAACGGTCATTGCTCTGACCGCACAAGAATCAATCATGAAAAGATGAACGGTACCACCAGCACCGCACAACCAGATGGGTGGTCCCTTGCTCACCGCCTAAGAAACATTAAACGGTCACCCTGTGGCCGTGTAACACCAAACGAATTTAAACTAACTTGCAGAATTAAAACTAATGTGCCAATAAATCAGATAAACGGTCATACGATAGACCATAGAAGGGACATGGATGGTCTGGTCAAAGCCGTTCCAACGAACCGCCATTGAAGGTCAAAGGAGTGAACGGTCCTAGTGGGGCCGCATAACGGGGATGAACGGTCTAGGTTAGACCACACAAGTCTATAAACGATCTGGGGTTGACCGTTGGGAAATACCCTCCTAGAGGTTCCCAGGGGTTGAACGGTCCACTACACACCGCCTAAGGGGATAAACGGTCCAATGCTGACCGCTCAACGATGGACGGTCTCCCATCAACCGCATTGGCGGCGTGACGGCGGGTCGGGTTCGGTCTCGACCTACACCCCACCCGGAAGGGCCGAAACAAACAAAAAATGAAAATAAACTAATCTACCATGCTCATCCAACATTTCTATAGCTAAACATGCAACCAGAACTCAAAATAAAGCCCAAACCACTGATTTTTACAAAATCGGGCTAAATTACACTAACATGGAAAAATGCTCAGAAATCGAGGAAAATGCCAATGGATGGCGATGCATGTGCTACCAATGCACTCCTAGCGAGGTAAAGATTCCATCCCCTACCTTTTCATGGAACCGACGACAAACTCGACACGTACTTCAAGAAATCACCACGACAAGCTTTTACGCCCACGCGACAGCATGGCCGACCATCCGCGACGAGGCTGGCACCAACGCGATCCTTGCGTTGAGCCGGTCCCATTGACTGCCCTTGCACCTCGATCCGGGGTCTGCATGCACGCAAACCGAGGGAAGGGGGCGGAGGCGGCGACGTCGCCCACGGAAAGAGAGAGAGAAAAAACAATCGAGAGAGTGGGGGGAGAGAGAGGGGGCGAGTGATATAAAAATTTTATTTAATATATTATTTTTTTTGAAAAATTAATTCTAATTGCAAATAAACCCTGTAAGTTTTAAAATTCATGAATATGCCCTTTATTAATCAATTAATCTTTAACTAATTCCAATAAATGCCAAACGAACGCCTAAAAATCCGCAAAAATAGCCAAAACGATCAGGCCAAAGCCTGGATCCGAACTGCTACGAATCCAGTAAAGCACGGGCGCTACAGTCCCTCCCTCCTTAAAGAAATTTCATCCCCAAAATTTAAACGGAAGGAAAAGGAGGCAACTGTAAAATTTAAATCATACCTTGGAAATAGAAAGCAGGTTTCCCCCGTGGTACGAAGTAGATGCGATTCAATCTACAGTTCACCACGGCACCGTACTTCTCGAGCCAATCCATGCCTAAGATAGCATCATAATCCACCAACTGCAGCGCATAGAACTTGGCTGGCATCTGGTGATTACTGACGACAACCGGGGAATCTTCCAGGCACACTGGAGTAGCCATGAAATCTCCCGATGGTAGCTCGACAAGCAGGTTACAGTACATTTCCACTAACGGTTCCTCAACTCGAGCAAGAAAATCCTCGAAAATAAATGAATGAGTAGCACCCGAATCGAAAAGAACATGCGCTGAACGACCAAAAATCAAAACTATACCTTCCACCAAATTCGATGCGATGGCCTCTGCACGTGAGATATGAATAACTCTGCCTCTCGGCTGACGGCTGGGGGCAGAAGACTGCTACGAAGGCGCTGGCGCTTGCTGATAAGATGGCGGAGGTAACTGAGGCAAAGGAAGATGAAACTAAAACTGCTATTGCGGCTGGGTAACTTGTGAAAACTGAACTGGCCTCGGCCTCAGCGCACAGTCTCTAGCTATATGACCCGGCTGACCGCAAGCATAACAAACCACCGGTAGAGAACACGGAACACCTGGATGACTTCCACCACACCTCGAACATAACCTCAACTGACTAACAAAGGGTCCTTGGCACTGTTGAAAAGAAGATGTCTGCTGCACAGTGCCTGAAGGAGCCTACTGGTCAAACCGCTTCTTGGACTTCTTATGCTTCCACGAAGAACTCGGCTTAGAAAAAGACGAAGAACCACCGGTATCAGAAACCACGGACTGAACTCCTGCTGGAAGCTGCTGACTGTCCTACTGAAACTGCACGATCGGCACAGTTGGTGAAACTACAATGGGAAGCTGCCCTCGCGATATCGCTAACTCCATCTCTAAAGTCACGGCTGCCTGATACGCTCCATCCAAATCGGCTACACAAGTCGCGTACAACGGCAATCGTAACTCGGGCCTTAAACCTCACAAAACTGCTGCGTCTTCATAGCTTCATTCGCAAGGATAAGTGGTGCATATTGACCAAATTCCAGAAACTTATTACAGTACTGCACCACGGTCATATCACCCTGAATCAGCTACATAAACTGGTACGCTTTAGCCATCTGGAGACAAGTTGGGGTGAAAGCACGTTCAAATGCAGTAACAAACTCTGGCCAGGTAATCTGCCGAAGCGGTTAAGAACGGAAAGCTACTTGCCACTCGGCCTTCCACCATGTCAAAGCTGCACCCTGAAGTTGAAAAGTCGCCAACATGACCTTCTCGTCCTCCGCGCACTCCATTGCTAGAAATACGTGCTCCGTCGCATCAATCCATTGCCTTGCTGCCTCGGGATCTGATTGACCGTCGAACGCTGGTGGGTTAAAAGGCAGGAACTCCTTGAGAGCTCTACCACTACCACCCGGCGGATCAGCTTGTGGGACAGCAGCTGGGGCTGGTGTAGGAACAATAGGAGGATGAGAGGCACCACTTTCAGCTCTCGGGATATCCCACGGAACATTTCGCGGCACATTCCTTGGGACACGAGGAGGTCTTCCTCGACGAGGCGACATCTTTAATCTAACAAAGCAACGAATAATCCATTAGTAAACATGGAAAACAACCTAAGCCAGCAATATACGACTCGATGGACTTGTTCTGGACTCGCTCAAGCAATTACAATTCCTAATACAATTCCCCAACACAGGCTCTGATACCATCTGTGATGACCCAGAGCTCCGGATACCGATATACCGATAACATCGATACACCGATACCAAGAACTGGGGAAGCCACCCAAGAGGCTAATGAGGCCCCTGAAGGGTTAGAAAGGGTTGTTGAGGGATTGCATTACGAATTGGAATTACATCGCGCAATTTTTTAAAATTTGCAATAGAAATAATATTAATGCGGAAGTAATTTAAAATAACACAGTGGTAACTATATACACTAGTCCAGATTTACAACAGAGCACAAGTCCATTGTACAACTACACGGGGCATACCTCGGCCAAAAGTACAACAAACGAACCGACTACAACTGGCGACACTACACGCGATCACCCAACAGACGAGTAGACGAAGCGGCGGGAGCCTGGGGCGGCTCACCTGCAAAAGTGAAGTGTGAGTCACAGCCAGACTCAGTAGGGGTCACGCGGATCCCTACAACGCACTAACACACAGGCATGCTAAAAGGAAAGGCAACCAGCATGCAATAAGTAATTAAACAGGCAAATGGCATAATTAAAACAATAATAAAGCTGTAAATCTAACTACGCAGTAAAATAAACCAGCTAACACCAAATCTCACAAAACACCAGTGCTGAAAATAAATCTACTCACTACTTCCAAGTGACAGGAGAAGTCTACCCCGTCGTAGAGCAAGAGAGCCTCACTAGAAGAAAGAGACCAGATGCGTCCCTGACGACTTACTCTACGGCCTCCAGCAACTCATGTGTAAGCGTCTACACGGCGAGGGGTAACAAAACCAGTACCAAACCGAGTAACTAGTCAGAGCGACACTCGTCAGTGCCAGTCCCTATCTCTGACCACGTGTGCACACACTGGCTCTTGCCTGAACCAGGTCCTCCAGCTAGTTTCCCCCCTCCGCAGGACGCTACGGCCAAGCCGGGGGCCCACGGAAACTAGCTTACAAACCGTTAATTGGGATACCCTACCACCCCTCCCAGGTGGGTCGACCCGCGTCGTAGGGCTAGGACTAGTGGCTCTATCACAAGGAAAGTGAGAGAAACAACCCTACTCGCATACCCATGCACGAATCCACGTAAACCACGCTATTCACAACTCTGCATACATGGGCGGTCTTGCTCCAGCCGCCTAACCATAAACGGTCCTCCACTGGCCGCCCAGGGAGTAAAGGGTCTTCCCATGGCCGTGCCAATAGGATAAATGGTCATTGCTCCGACCACACAATAATCAATCGTGAAAAGATGAACGGTGCCACCAGCACCGCACAACCAGATGGGCGGTCCCTTGCTCACCGCCTAAGAAACATTAAAAGGTCACCCTGTGGCCGTGTAACACCAAACGAATTTAAACTAACTTGCAGAATTAAAACTAATGTGCCAATAAATCAGATAAATGGTCATACGATAGACCGTAGAAGGGACATGGACGGTCTGGTCAAAGCCGTTCCAACGAACCGCCATTGAAGGTCAAAGGAGTGAACGGTCCTAGTGGGGCCGCATAACGGGGATGAACGGTCTAGGTTAGACCGCACAAGTCTATAAACGGTCTGGGGTTGACCGTTGGGAAATACCCTCCTAGAGGTTCCCAGGGGTTGAACGGTCCACTACACACCGCCTAAGGGGATAAACGGTCCAATGCTGACCGCTCAACGATGGACGCTCTCCCATCAACCGCATTGGCGGCGTGACGGTGGGTCGGGTTCGGTCTCGGCCGAAACACCGTCCGGAAGGGCCGAAACAAACATAAAATGAAAACAAACTAATCTACCATGCTCATCCAACATTTATATAGCTAAACATGCAATCAGAACTCAAAATAAAGCCGAAACCACTGATTTTCACAAATTCAGGCTAAATTACACTAACATGAAAAAATGCTCAGAAATTGAGGAAAATGCCAACGGATGGCGATGCATGTGATACCAATGCACTCCTAGCGAGGTAAGGATTCCATCCCCCTACCTTTTTCACGGAACCGACGACAAACTCGGCACGTACTTCGAGAAATCACCACGACAAGCTTTTACGCCCACGCGACAGCATGGCCAACCATCCGCGACGAGGTTGGCACCAACACGATCCTTGTGTCGAGCCGGTCCCGTTGACTGCCCTTGCACCTCGATCCGAGGTCCACACGCACGCAAACTGAGGGAAGGGACCAGAGGCGGCGACGTCGTCCACAGAAAGAGAGAGAGAGAGAAAAATCGAGAGAGTGAGGGGAGAGAGAGAGGGGGCGAGTGATATAAAAATTTTATTTAATATATTTTTTTTGAAAAATTAATTCTAATTACAAATAAACCCTGTAAGTTTTAAAAATCGTGAATATTCCCTTTATTAATTAATTAATCTTTAACTAATTCCAATAAATGCCAAACGAACGCCTAAAAATCCGCAAAAATAGCCAAAACGATCAGGCCAAAGCCTGGATCCGAACTGCTACGAATCCGTTAAAGCACGGGCGCTATAGAGGAGCCGGAGCCTCACGTCTCCGAGCACTAGATTCCCCTTGGGTAGAACGCCGAGAACTCCTTCTAGGCGGCATCTTGGACTTGGAAACCCTTGAAGGGAACGATCTCAACCCTGGGAGAAAGATGGACCAAAGGACACTCTGGAGGCTGGAGAAAACCTTCTCCACACTCTGGAATCGGAGATGTGGCTTGTTGAGAGTACGAGCAACTGTGGAGATCTCATCCCAAGACAGTGACGGATCCGCCGGAGTTTGTGCGGATGGAAGAATGGTGAGGTTTGAGGGCTTGTGGAGTGGGGGTTTTGTGTTCTAGGGTTAGGGAGATGTATGGGAGAGAGAATGGGTAGGTTAGAATAGGAGAAATGAGAGAAGAAAACCCTTTAAAAAGGGGTCCGGTTGGGGTTCGGTCGGCCGGTTCGGCGCGAACGGTCGACCAGACCGAGGGCGGCTATGATGACCCAGGGTCCGGATACCGGGTAAGCCGGAAAACACTTGGATCCTGCGAGGCCTCCCAAGAGTGGTAAAGCTCCGAAGGGATAAAAGGAGTGTGTGTGGTACATTGAAGTCCTAGATAAAGCAGTAAGCAATTAAAATTTCATTGATCTGGTTTGCTAAAGTAGCAGAAATAAAAATTATACTTTTAATTAACAGAGTCCAGTCCAAATTAAAGACAAGTACGGCCCAATAGAAAGGAAAACATACACTGAAGTCGGGGGAAGCCCGACGCAGAGAACGCTGGCAACCACGAACTGACGCACCGCATCACGAACCATGAGGAAGAAGACCACACCTGAAAAGTAGGGATGAGCCTTATGTCACTGGCTCAGTAGGGGTCACGTAGATCCCCACTGGAAACAACGCAGTAACACGCTAAACAGCGCTAAACAGTAAAGCAGGAAAGAGCAGAAGTAATAGCAGTGCTAACTACCACAGTAAAGCTGTAAAAGTAGGAGTAAGAACAACTAAAGGAAGGAGTAAAGCCGTACTAACCAGAATCACGGCTGCCGATCGAACAACGGCTCCCTAAACTACTCCAACAGTAACAGAAAGGTGAACCCTGATCTGACAAAGTCAGGCTTTACCGATCCATCGACCAAGCACAAGCTCCATAGCGGAAGCCTACAGAAATAGGAAAAAAGCCCTAGAAAAGACCTATACAGTCAAGACACAAGCATACGCAACTAGATCGTCGTGTATGCTACATAAGATTGGACCTCAAGTAAAGCCATACACAGGCTACTCGGAAACCAATGACGAAAAGACACGTCACGAGACACGAGAATCACTAGAGTCATGCGCCATGTGACAGGAGCACCTCCTTACTAGAAGAATAGCCCGATGCGTCCACTGATGGCTTACACTGCGCCACAAGTATCTCCCACACACCGTGAATGGCGGTAACTGAGAAACTCACAAAACCAAGTACGAGGAACAACAGTACCATGTACAAGGAGCAACGGTACCACAGAACAAAGGATAAGGTACCACAGTAACGAGTGACAAGTCACGGTCACGCCCGTCGGCGCTCGTCCAAACGCCCCAGACCACATGTGCACACACAAGCTCATTGTCTTGAGCCAGGCCTCTAGCTAGTTTTCTCCCCCCAATTGGACTCTATTGATAAGCACGTGAGCTCACGAAAATTAGCCTAAAAATCATATATCGAGAACTGCCCATCCACCACTCCCAGGTGGTCCAACACACTAGAACGCGCGAGTCATCAGGCTACGACTAGTGGAGGCTCACTAGACACAAAGACTCTAAAACATCGAGTACGATCAAGGTCAACAGGAATGCCTATGAAGCATACTATGAAGCACAAGGCAGCATACAAGACCACTGGCAGACTCAGGACAGACAACTAGACTTACCAACACAACGATCCTTGAGTCACAGAACTCGAGGTTAAGATCATCGTACAAAGCGGCAACAAGCCACCAATCGGTCTAATCCTAAGCCACAGCACGAGAAAACACTGATAAAGGAAACGATACAGGATCACCCGATCCATGCCTCCGCTTAACATAAATCACGGAGACCGAAGGGATCACCAAGACCCTCAAAGCACGTGGACACGTAAACTGAGGTGAGACAATATCTCAAGGCTTCCAAAACCATCTCTCGATCCATACCGGATCATCGAGACATTTACGAGTCACACGTCAACCACTAGATCACACCGGGTTGACCAGACACCAATAATGACTCTGAAACAGTATGGAACACCATGCGATACAATGGCACTCCTTGGCCACCCCACAACATGGTCAGCGCCCTCATAGGACATCCAAGACATCTACGGGACTACGGGCAAACCGCCAGGATAAGCCAAGACAAATGGAGGCCAAATATTAGGAAAACAAGGCTCTGGGAAGTTTACAGTCATATGCCAGGTCGCTAGGTAAACCAAGCAGTCAGCTAATGAGCCGCTACCCTCACACAGAGAATACAGACACTGGGTGGTCAAGAAAGAGCCGCACCAATACAACCGGCCTATAAACAAGCCGTCTCACTGAGCTAAGCAGTCCAGGACATGGCCGCTTCACTCAGAGACTTAAACGGACAAATTCCAAAACCACAGGGGTAGATGGTCTATCGCAGGACCGCGAAGGAGATGTTAGCGGTCGTCCATATGACCGCTAAACCCGGTCAACACCCAACCGACATAAAACAGTCAAACCTGCTGGCGGTCTCTCATAAGATCGCCAGGGAGAAATAGCGGTCAAGGCTAGGACCGCTACCCCAACCGACTTAAACTATTAAACCGACATAAAATAGTCATCAGCGATCATCTCTCAGACTGTCAACACCCGATTAGCGGTCTATCGCATGACCGCGATGGCCAAACCAACATACTCAATCTCGTTACCGGTATATCGTACTCCAGCTATAAGAGTTTAGCGATCAATCGTACACCCGCTAACCAGAAGAAACGGTCTATCGCGTGACCGTGACGACCCGAACCGACCTACTGTTCGAAAAGCATAAACGATCACCAAAGGACTGCTAAATGCCCGAAAACGGTCTGTGGAAGGACCGCTACTATGCTACTGCAGGAAAAACAGAGGATCGGCAGACTCCGACCGTTCCACGCCCCAATCGCGTCTAAACGACTGGGATACAACCCTAATCGACATGAAAGCCTTCCACAGATCGGAAGGGATCATTTTGACACCAAAAACACTAAAAACGGGCGATTCTACCGAATCGACCCAAATTGAGTCACATGGGTTCCCGGGCTCACACCGGTCCCAAATGACTACCAATCGCGACGAAACTAGTGGGGATGGGATGCAGACATGGCAAGGATTGAAATAAAACTAACTAGGCTAGAAACCGTCACCGAGAAAGTTGAACATGTCTCACACCCCCCAAAGCATGCTTTACCCAAAACAAGGCTAAACCCGCTCGTTCTCGCACCGGATAGCTCGAAATTGCAGGAGAACATAGTACAAGAGTAGGGCATCCATCTCCCTACCTCCACCGAAGTTCTAGCGCACCGAAGTGACTAAACCACGCCGAAAACCATCTCACAAGCTCAACACGCCGGCTTTGAATCCACCGAGGGATCGCGCCAACGCCATGCTCAATCCTTCGCATCATCACGCGCTAGACCAACTCCACGACGTCCCTGCCTCAGCCAGCTCGCCACGGTCGTACACCTGGCGGAGAGAGGAGAAGAGAGGAGAGAGAACGTGAGGGAGAGAAGTAACGGCGGTGAGGAGAGAGGAAGGAGAAAGAAAGAATAAAAAGAAAAGGAAAATAGAATTTTCCTAATTTTCGTAAAATCTGATTTTTGGTCCGAAAATGCACTAATTCAGAAAAATACGAACAAATAGTCTAAACAATCCTCGGAAAGAATACAACGCAGCTGTAGCGTCCTCCAGTCGATGAATTGAACAGTAAACTCACCACGGGGTTCCGTAACTATTACGAGAGAAAAACCCACACAGATTGTAAAATACAACTCAGGACTCACAAAAGCGATCCGAAACTCTCTGATAAAGATCCGAAAGACTCAGGGTCTTACAGTCCACCCCCCTACAAGAATTTCATCCTCAAAATTAAAGGAGCTAGCAAGGAGAAGCATGGAAGAACAAACCCAAACGCTGGATATGCTCTCCAAGCATCAGCCAACACCAACACCCAAAACACGACAACATAAATCTCGAAAAACACAATTCAGAGGGATACTGCCAGACCACAATCACAGGTACACGCTCTGGATCTCAAGGCAAATCGATCCACAGGACTAGCACAGCACCCAAGTGAACACAAGTTTGACACCTCCAAAACAAGGCAACGTTGCTTCGTCTCACAGGGAAAAGAGACATGACTCATGCCACGAAAATAGATATTGATAACACGCTCGGAAAATACAACAAGCATTAGCTCACCTAAGGAAACATAGTCCTCAGCTGACAGCTCGAACACATCAGCATCCGCGTCAAGAATAACAAAACAGGCACACAGTATGCCAATGACAGCACTGGACCACAAGCACAATCAAGTCAGTCCTCACTCAGACATTACATCTGATTCGAGTCCCATGCCAACTCTACCACAACAGAAGAGTACAGCCAAACTAACCGACAAGATCTTGGCCCACACAGTGCCAAATCAAACTCACAGGGAAGTCCTCCCAAGCTGAACACATCATAACGACAACAACAACAATAACAGCACTTGCAGAATCCCAGCTCCGTACTGAACACAGAACCACGGGACACAACTGCAAGCTGTGTCACATCAAGGCACAATTACAGCTAAACACACGGCTAAGAGATACAAGCCACACTATGAGCAGCTCACCAACAAGGACTCACAACAGCAACAATAATATCAGAAAATGCATCTCGAGGACCACGATCACGTCCCGAGAGCACAACATCCAAGAAAAGTTACAGAGAAAGAAAAGGGTACTCAACCAGAAATTACGCCGACAGATTTCCCCAATTCTCATAAATGCCAGTGCCAACAGCCATAATATCTCCAAACAATGGCACAGCAACCGACAGCATCAAGGCACACTTAGCCAACATGAAGTCACATCGAGGGAAACAAATCTCTCGACCAACCAGAATCTTCCAACTTCACGATCCTGGACCATGGGTTATTAGCCCACACGCTTCCGTTGCACGCTCAACACATGCACACAGGCATCAAGGATAACTCGGCATCCGCATCTCAACACACACTCGGTGCCATCGCAATTCACAAACTGCAATATAACACACCTCGAGTACCGATCCTACTAACAACCGATCACAAGTCACCAAAGTGCACACCAGGAAGAGCACCAGCTTCAGCACAAAGCATAAAGAACACCTGTCTCAGCTTATCCTTACGTCCTGGAACGATTACCGAACCTTCAAAGCACAACAGCCGCCAAACATGGCACATCGGACACGGTGCAAAACGGCTCCCAAACACAAAATCTGGGTCCAAATCCAAGCAACCGTCGAACAAAGGCAAATCAAGTTCAAAATTAACACTCTCCACACTTAACCAGTACATGAAAAGGGCTTTACCAAGACAGCACTTCCAAGGCTTACCTAGAAAAGACACCACCAGACAAGAGGAGAAGAATCAAGCTCAACTAACAGTAGCTCACCAGGAAGGAAAATCGTAGGTTCGCTTGAGCATTCTTCCAAACAAGGCATCTAATCGAACACCACGACACAACTTAACACCTCAGGGGCTGCACAAATCTCAAACTGGGACGACAAAAGCAACATAGGAATGTGCACGGCCATCACACCAACGAGAAAATCACCAGCCACCTAAACAAATTATAGAAACATCTCGAACACCGCACCACAGATTCACGCCTACCGGTGAAATCTGCCAAGTACAGCATAACCGAGACAGACACCATAACAAAAGAAAAGCACTCCGTCACAACCCGATGAGAGCAAAACCATCTCGCACAGTGCCAACACAGCAGGCACAAGACCATAAATGGAAACAAAGCGACAAGCAATCGCAAAACCGATGCCAACGCTAATGCCGACAGCTGGCTGTGCTGGACCTTAAGGACTCTGAATACTGCGATATCTCGAATTCCCATGTACTTGCACAAAACACAGCTCTGATACCAATTATGACGACCTAGGGTCCGGATACCGGGTAAACCCGATAACACTTGGATTCTGCGAGGCCTCCCAAGAGCGGTAAAGCTCTGAAGGGATAAAAGGAGTGTGTGTGGTACATTGAAGTCCTAGATAAAGTAGTAAATAATTAATATTTCATTGATCAGGTTTCCTAAAGTAGCAGAAATAAAAATTATATTTTTAATTAACAATTTAAATTAACAGAGTCCAGTCTAAATTAAAGACAAGTACAGCCCAACAGAAAGAAAAACGTACATTGAAGTAGGGGGAAGCCCGACGCAGAGAACGCTGGTAACACTGGCAACCACGAACTGATGCACCATGTCATGAACCACGAGGAAGAAGAAGACCACACCTGAAAAGCAGGGGTGAGTCTCGTGTCACTGGCTTAGTAGGGGTCACGCAGATCCCCACTGGAAACAACAGAGTAACACGCTAAATAGCGCTAAACAGTAAAGCATGAAAGAGCAAAAGTAACAGCAATACTAACTACCACAGTAAAGCTATAAAAGTAGTAGTAACAACAACTAAAGGAAATAGTAAAGCCATACTAACTAGAATTACAGCTGCCGATCGAACCACGGCTCCCTAAGCTACTCCAACAGCAACAGAAAGGTGAACCCTGATCTGACAACGTCATGCGTTATCGATCCGTCGACCAAGCACAAGCTCCATAGCTGAAGCCTATAGAAACAGGGCAAAAGCCCTAGAAAAGACCTACACAGTCAAGACACAAGCATACGCAACAACTAGATCATCTCGTACGCTACACAAGATTGGACCTCGAGCAAAGCCATACACAGGCTACTTGGAAACTAATCACGAAAAGACACGTCACGAGACACGAGAATCACTAGAGTCATGCGCCAAGTGACAGGAGCACCTCCTCACTAGAAGAACAGCCAGATGCGTCCACTGACGGCTTACACTGTGCCACAAGTATCTCCCACACACCGGGAACGGCGGTAACTGGGACACTCAAAAAACCAAGTATGAGGAACAACAGTACCAAGTACAAGGAGCAATGGTACCACAGAACTAATGACAAGGTACCACAGCAACGAGTGAGTAGTCAGGATCACGCCCATCGACGCTCGTCCAAATGCCCCTGACCACGTGTACACACACAAGCTCATTGCCTTGAGCCAGGCCTCTAGCTAATTTTCTCTCCCCAGTTGGACTCTACTGATAAGCACGGGAGCTCACGGAAACTAGCCTAAAAATCGTATATCGAGAACTACCCATCCACCACTCCCAGGTGGTTCGACACACTAGAACGCGTGAGTCATAGGGCTACGACTAGTGGAGGCTCACTAGACACAAAGACTCTAAAACATTGAGTATGGTCAAGGTCAACAGGAATGCCTATGACGCATACTATGAAGCACAAGGCAGCATACAAGACCACTGCCAGACTCAAGATAGACAACTAGACTTATTGACACAATGATCCTTGAGTCATATAACTCGGGGTCAAGATCGTCGTACAAAGCGATAGCAAGCCGCCAATCGGTCTAATCCTAAGCCACAACACGAGAAAACACAGATAAAGGAAATGATACCGGATCACCCGATCCATGCCTCCGCTTAACATAAATCACGGAGACCGGAGGGATCACCAAGACCCTCAAAGCATGTGGACACGCAAACCTAGGTGAGATAATACCTTAAGGCATCCAAAACAATCTCTCGATCCATACCGGATCACCGAGACATTTACGAGTCACGCGTCAACCACGGGATCACACCGGGTTGACCAGACACCACTAATGACTCTGAAACAGTACGGGACACCACGTGATACTATGGCACTCCTCGGCCACCCCACAACATGGTCAGCGCCCTCATAAGACATCCAAGACATCCACGGGACTACGGGCAAACTGTCAGGATAAGCCAGGGCAAATGGAGGCCAAATATTAGGAAAAGAAGGCTCTGGCAAGTAAACAGTCATATGCCAGGCCGCTAGGTAAACCAAGCAGTCAGCTAATAAGACGCTACCCTCACACAGAAAATACAGACACTAGGCGGTCAACAAAGAGCCGCACCAAGACAACTGGCCTATAAACAAGCCGTCTCTCTGAGCTAAGCAGTCCAGGACATGGCCGCTTCTCTCAGAGACTTAAACGGACAAATTCTAAAACCACAGGGGTAGACGGTCTATCGCAGGACTGCGAAGGAGATAGTAGCGGTCGTCCATATGACCGCTAAACCCGATCATCCCCCAACCGACATAAAACCGTCAAACCTGCTGGCGGTCTCTCATAAGATCGCCAGGGAGAAATACCGGTCAAGGCTAGGACCGCTAGCCCAACCGACTTAAACTATTAAATCGACATAAAATAGCCGTTAGCGGTCATCTCTCAGACCGCCAACACCCGATTAACGGTCTATCGCACGATCGCGATAGCCAAACTGACATTCTCAATCTCGTTAACGGTCTATCGTACGCCCGCTATCAGAGATTAGCGGTCAATCGTACGCCCGCTAACCAGAAGAAATGGTCTATCGCGTGACCGCGAAGACCCGAACCGACCTACTGTTCGAAAAGCATAAACGGTCACCAAAGGACCGCTAAATGCCCGAAAACGGCCTCTGGAAGGATCACTACTATGCTACGGCGGGAAAAATAGAGGATCGACCGGCTCCGACCGTTCCACTCCCCAATCATGTCTAAACGATGGGGATACAACCCTAATCGACATGAAAGCCTTCCACATACTGGAAGGGATCATTTTGACACCAAAACCACTAAAAATGGGCGATTCTACCGAATCGACCCAAATTGAGTCACATGGGTTCCTAGGCTCACATCGGTCCCAAATGACTACCAATCGCGACGAAACTAGCGGGGATGGGATGCAGACATGCCAGGGATTGAAATAAAACTAACTAGGCTAGAAACCGTCGCCGAGAAAGGCGAACACGTCTCATACCCCCCAAAGCATGCTTTACCCAAAACAAGGCTAAACCCGCTCGTTCTCGCACCGGACAGCTCGAAATCGCAGGAGAACATA
The DNA here is from genome assembly GCA_022559845.1 of Amorphophallus konjac. NCBI lineage: Eukaryota > Viridiplantae > Streptophyta > Magnoliopsida > Alismatales > Araceae > Amorphophallus > Amorphophallus konjac. The sequence continues at coordinate 42,211,444 of CM040124.1, forward strand.
GTACATGAGTAGGGCTTCCATCTCCCTACCTCCATCGAAGTTCTAGAGCACCGAAGTGACTAAACCACGCTGAAAACCGTCTAACGAGCTCGACACGCCTGCTTTGAATCCACCGAGGGATCGCGCCAATGCCACGCTCAATCCTTCGCCCCATCACGCGCCAGACCAACTCCACGACGTCCCTGCCTCAGCCAGCTCGCCACGGTCGTACGCCCTGCGGAGAGAGGAGAAGAGAGGAGAGAGAACGTGAGGGAGAGAAGTAACGGCAGTGAGGAGAGAGCAAGGAGAAAGAAAGAGTAAAAAGAAAAGGAAAATAGAATTTTCCTAATTTTTGTAAAATCTGATTTTTGGTCCGAAAATGCACTAATTCAAAAAAATACGAAAAAATAGTCTAAACGATCCTCGGAAAGAATGTAACGCAGTTGTAGCATCCTTGAGTCGATGAATTGAACAGTAAACTCACCACTGGTTTCCGTAACTAGTACGATAGAAAAACTCACGCGGATCGTAAAACACAACTCAGGACCCACAAAAGTGATCCGAAACTCTCCGATAAAGATCTGAAAGACTCAGGGTCTTACAGCGGCGGTCGACTGGAAAGGTCGATTTGCCCCTTCAAGGCCCAAACACTGAATTTTGATCTCCACCATACCTCCCTTGTGATGATTTTGAGCTCCATTGTCTTGCAGGACCTTTTTTATTTCACTCCCCTTTTTTATTTTTCCCTTTTTTTTATTTTTCCCTTTTTTTTTCTTTAGGTGGAAAGAGAATGTGATGACTTCTGACATGAATAGACCTTAAGAGTTTTTCTGAACCTCCCCCTCAATGACTGCCTAGAATCCCCAGGTTACTAGTCCACATTTATTTATCAAGGAGTATTGGGCCTTAGAAATTTTTCAAAATTTTCAAGAAAGGCATATATATATAAGTACAAGCACACATACATGGTAATGTCAAGCACACATACATGGTAATGTCATGCACAAAAATAGAAGAATACACACAACTTATGCATGATGCATGCATTTTACACAATCTACCCTTCATGCTTCTAATTGTTTGTTCAACTTAAATGCATTACTAATCCTAGTGCAAACCTAAGTATGTATGCCCTCACCCTTGCACATGTCAAGTTCTCTCCTGAGTTTATTGAATTGTTCCTGGTTTAGGGGTTTTGTGAAGATGTCTGCCAGTTGATTGTAGGTATCAACAAATTTTAACTCAAAATCCCCCTTGCCTACATGATCTCTCAAAAAATGATGGCGAATGTCAATGTGTTTGGTTCTGGAGTGTTGAACAGGGTTTTTAGATAAGTTAATAGCACTTGTATTGTCACACAAGATTGGCACGGAACTCACTTCAAAATTCAAATCAAGCAATTGATTTTTGATCTAAAATATTTGGGCTCCACAACTTCCGGCGACTACATATTCAGCCTCGGCCGTTGAGAGAGCTACTGAATGTTGTTTCTTGGAGGCCCATGAAACTAGACATCCACCAAGAAACTGGCAGTACCCACTAGTACTTTTGCGATCAACAATGCATCCATCATAGTCAGCATCAGTATATGCAATTAAATCAAATGAGCTACCAATTGGAACCACAACCCAAAGTCTAGTGTGCCAATTAAATATCGAAAAATCCGTTTAATAGGCATTAGATGAGATTCTTTTGGACATGACTGAAAACGAGCACATAGATATACACTGAATTGAATGTCAGGGTGGCATACTGTTAAATACAGCAGTGATCCTATCATACCTTGAAATAGTGTAGGATCTACTATTTTACCATTTTCATCTTTATCCAATTTCATGGTTGTGGCCATCAGAGTTGACAGGGGTTTTGCTTCAGCCATCCCAAATTTCTTTAACAGCTCCAATGTGTACTTAGCTTCATTGATAAAAATTCCTTCGGGCGTTTGCTTCACCTGCAATCCAAGAAAGAAGGTTAGTTCACCCATTAAGCTCATCTCAAACTCTCCTTGCATTATTTCTGTAAATTCATCACATAAAGTATTATTAGTAGATCCAACAATTATGTCATCAACATACACTTGAACTATCAATATATCTTTACCTGATTTCCTCGTGAAAAATGTTTGATCAACCTTACCTCTTTTGAAATCATTTTCAATCAGAAATGATGTGAGCCTTTCATACCATGCCCTTGGTGCTTGCTTCAGCCCGTACAAAGCCTTCTAGAGCTTGTACACGTGTCGTGGATGTTTGGGGTCTTAAAAACCTAGAGGTTATTCTACAAAGACATCCTCTTTGAGATACCCATTTAGAAATGCAGATTTAACATCCATTTGAAATAATTTAAAGTTAGATGAGTAAGCATATGACAAAAGAATCCGGACTGCTTCTAATCTAGCAACCGGGGCAAATGACTCGTCAAAATCAATACCCATTTCCTGGTTATACCCTTTGGCTACAAGTCGGGCCTTGTTCCTAATAACCAATCTCGTATCATTCAATTTGTTTCTGAAAACCCAGCGGGTTCCTATTACGGGTTGATTCTTAGGACGCGGCACAAGAGTCCACACCTTGTTCCTTTCGAACTGGTGCAGCTCTTCGTGCATAGCCTGGATCTAGGATTCATTTTGCGGAGCATCATGAATATCCTTAGGCTCTTCTTGTGATATTAAGACTATCAAATCCTCTTCTTCTACTTGCCTAAGTGAAGATCTAGTTCTTGCCCCATTTTCAGGATTACCTATGATGTTTTCAGCGAGGTGATCTTTCTGGAATGTGGAAGAACTGGGCAAGTCGAGGTGCTGCACTTGTTGCTCTTGAAGCGTTTCAATTGGAGGATCTTCATCCTCTTCACTCTTGCTGGGGATCCCTTCAGTTGGTTCATCCTTGGCCTTGGCATCATTGGAACATCTGGGATCTTCATCTGCATCCATAATTTCAATAGATTGATTTGTCAGTTTTAGCTCAGATTCATCAAAAATCACATAAGGACTTTCCTCAACAACCAAAGTCCTCTTATTAAACAATCGATAGGCTCTAGAGTTAAGCGCATAACCTAGGAAAATTCCTTTGTCACTTTTCTCATCAAACTTACCTAGGTTGGACTTACCATTGTTCAAGATGAAACATGGGCATCCAAAAGGCTTAAGATGGGAAATATTTGGTTTCTTACCTGTGTAGAGCTCATAAGGAGTTTTCTTCAAAATGGGCCTTACCATCGCCCTGTTGATGATGTAACACGATGTATTTACCGCCTCATCCCAAAAATATTTTGGTAGAGAGTTTTCACTTAACATGGTCGGCGCCATGTCTATCAATATTCTATTTTTTATTTCCACTACTCCATTTTGTTGGGGCGTTCTTGGTGATGAGAAGTTGTACGTGTATCCCTGCTCTTCACAAAAATTACTGAACTCATGATTTTCAAATTTACCACCATGATCACTTTGGATGGTAGTGATAAGGTAGCCTCTATCATTTTGGATTTTCCTGCAAAACACTTCAAACTCCGTCAATGCATCACTTTTATTGGCTAAAAATAATACCCATGAAAATCTGGAGTACTCATCAACAATAACAAATCCAAAAGATTTACCTCCTAGGCTGGATGTCCTAGAAGGGCCAAATAGATCAAGATGCAGCAATTCTAGAGGCTGAGAGGTGGAAACAATATTTTTATTTTTGAAGGATATGCGTGTTTGCTTGCCATTTATCCAAGCCTCACAGATTCTATCACTTTCAAATTTTAATTTTGGCAAACCATTCACCAAGTCATGTCTAGATAATTTGGAGATTACTCCAAAACTAGCATAACCTAGTCTTCGGTGCCATAACCATGCATCATCATGATTGTTCGCTACCAAGCACATGTCATCACTGGAAACATCATCAAGATCAATAGTATACACATTGTTGTTCCTTTTACCGATGAATCTTATTTCATTAGAAATTTTATTCATGACAAGGCAGTGAGTTTCATCAAAAATAATTTTAAAACCCTTTCCACACAATTGGCTTATGTTCAACAGGTTATGATTCAAACCTTTCACTAAAAGGACATTTTCAATCAAGGTTTTAGAATTCTTACCTATGTTGTCAATTCTAATTATTTTACCTTTGTCCTTTTCACCAAAAGCAACTGAGCCTCCATCCTTCTCTTGCAGCATAGAGAACGCCTTCCTGTCCCCTGTCATATGCCTTGAACATCCGCTGTCCAAATACCACTTGCTCCCCCTGGCTTCAAGACGCAAGAAATTAAATTCTCATGCAATTATTTTTGGTACCCAAACTAGTTTGGGTCCATAGGAGTTAGTCCAATTCTGTGCATGTTTTTTCTTGGTCCAAATCACATGATTTCTTTCATTGTTTTGTTTAAACCTGCAATTGGCAATAACATGACCAAGTCTACCACAATGAAAACAATTGACATGTGTAAACTTTCTTTGAAATTGTCGTGGTTTGGTTTGGACATGTGTTGGCTTGGAGTGCGAACATGAAGCACAGTCTTTTTCTTTTTCATGAACATAGGATCTGGTGATCTTATTCTCAAAGGGTTTTTTGTTTTGGGGAATGTACCCCAATCCTTCTTTTCGAAAGTTAACCTTAACTCTCAACATGCTGTCTAGGTTTTGTTTTCCCTTAATAAACCCAGAGAGGGTGAACTGCAAGTCAGTCACCTCCTTATTCAAACTCACATTTTTATTTTCAAGTTCTGAGATTGAGGATTGCAAAATTTCTTTTTCATTTTTCAATTTCTCAAAGGCTTTCTCCATTTCAGGCAACTTACTCATCAATTCCTCCTGGTTTTTCTCATTTGCTGAAATTATTTGCAACAAGCTTTCTTTTTCTTCTGATAACTCAAACCATTCATGTTCCAATTTCTCAAATTTAACAGATGTATCCTCATGTGTTAATTCATCAATTTTCTTTTTGAGATTTTTATTTTCAGATCTGATTTTTCTGTATTTCGTATACAATTTTTCATACTCCGACTCCCATTGTTCATTTGAAATGAAATCAGGGTCAGAATTTACCTCTGTTGATTCATCTTCATGTGCCATAAGGTATAGACTTTCCACGAGCTCTTGCAGCTCCGCATCGGGCGGTTCGTCCTCTTCGTCACTCCATGTGGCGACCATGGCTTTGGGCTTCTTTAATTTGTCCTTCTTGAACTTTTTCTTCAAATCTGGGCACTCTCCCCTCATGTGCCCGGGCTTCTTGCATTCGTAGCATATGATGCTATTTGGCTTGCTAAATTCTCCCTTGTTTTGAATGGGCTTCCTTTGCCCTTTTCTAAAGTTGCCTTGAAAATTCCTCTTCTTTCACAAAAACCTAATTTTACTTGGTGAGTTATCATAGCCAAGTCTTCTTCTTCATTGCTTCCTTCGCTTGATTCTTCTTCTTGAAGGTCGTCATCAGATTGGTGAGCTTTCAATCCAATCACTTTCTTCTTCTTTGTATCTTCCTCGGCTGTTCTCTTCATATTTATCTCATAGGTCATGAGTGACCCTATGAGTTCGTCCAAGGAAAGTGTGGACAGATTTTTTGAATCTTCAATTACTGCGGCTTTTGTGTGCCACGCTAACAGAAGTGATCTCAGAACTTTCCTCACAAGATCGGAGTTTGTGTACTCCTTCCCGAGGCTTTTGAGACCATTTGTAATCTTTCGTTAATCTCGCAAACATTTCTGAGATGGTATCTTCAGGCTTCATCTTGAATAACTCATAATCTCTAACGAGAAGGTTTGCCTTTGTCTCCTTGACCTCGGAAGTTCCTTCATAGATGAGCCGCAATTTGTCCCACATCTCCTTTGCTGAGCTACACATGGATACATGAGAAAACTCATTAGGATGAATAGCACATTGCATAATGTTCATAGCATTGAAATTAATCGTGGATTTTTTGATTTCTTCAATTGACCATTTATCCTCATCATCCGAGAGTTTGTAAGGACCCTTGTCCACAACTCTCCAAACTTTGTACTCTTGAGCCCTTAGAAAAATATGCATTCTATTTTTCCAGTACGAATAGTTTGAACCGTCAAAGAAAGGACGACGGTTAATGGAGTGACCCTTAGGCATCATACCCTTGTTTGCCATTGATCTGGATCTTACTCTAGATCGTTAGATCTGAAGGAGATAGAGCCCTTGCTCTGATACCAATTGAAGTCCCGCGATCAATGACACCCAAGAAGGGGGTGAATTGGGTGTTTACAAACTTTTAACAAAATCTTGCCCAATTCAAACAAGTGTGAATAATAGCCGTAATGAAATTTGGATCTATATGTAAACTCTTAGATCTAATAAAATCTATCACACTCAATCGATCTTAGGTATGATGGTGGAGGAGGAAATCCGAAGATTCTGCTCACACAAGAGGTAATCTTCCTGACAAGGTTTCCCTTGTTGATCAATACGCCTTTTGATATACCCGAGATCTAATATGATGATGATAAATTATTCTAGATCTAACTCAATTAATTCAACCAAATTAATCTAAATGTATGCTGCACAGAATGGGGATATAAGAAATGGAGCAAACCACACAAGAGACAACGGTTTTTAGGTGGTTCGGATGCAACAACGGCAACCTACGTCCACCCCTCACAGACTAGAGCACCGACTCATAGAAGATGTGAAGACCAAAGAAATCACTCACACACACACACGGATCTGCGTAGATCCACACACACACAAGCGTTTAATATTACAAGAACACACGATTAAAGCCCAACAAGAATGAAGGGAGAAGACAGGAAATGAAAACACAGATTCAAGCTCCCCCTTAGTGGATGAAGGTGGTATTGGATGAAGCTAGCTCCCAGCTCGATCTCCACTTGAATGGCCTGCTGATTGCTCTTGAGATCCTAGCTCATGGATGAAGAACTCTTCCACGGATCACTGTTCACGGAGCTATAGTAATGCCCTCTTTCTCCCTTGATTGCCTCCTTGAACCTTCTTTAGATCTTCTTAGGGTTTTTGACCCCAATGAGATATATTTATAGATCTTGGGTGGTCAAGAGACATCGCCCAGACCAGATCTACAAATCATAGCTTGATTGGGGGCATTATGTTTAAACAAATGGGAGATAAGGCCTCTCCCCGTGCTTGAACCAGAAAGTCAAAAAGAGCTACCTCGGGGCTGGCAGTCGACCGGCACGAGGGGGTGGTTGACCAAAAATTTACAGAGTTTGAACTTTTCAGTGCTGGAAAAATCGATCGACTGGCCATTTCCCATCGGTCAACCGTTCTGAGAAAAAATTGTAGATTTTTGAACGCTGGAAAAACTGGTCGAGCGACCCTTGTCTGTTGGTCGACCGAACTGTTAAAAACCTACAATAATGAAGTGTTAGTCTAATGAAACATATCCATATGACAATGGATTCATGTCCTTAGATTTTTCTTGCATTTTGGGATTTGTTTGATTCTGTTTATTCAATTAGAAATATTGAACTATTTTGAAAATGGAGCTTTACATAAGATGTTCTTAAAACAACACTTAAGCACACTTAATCCGCATTTTGACTGCATTGACACGGTCTGAGATAGAAACTCAATTTGGGGTTTTGTTATCATAAAAATCATGCAGAGATACTCAAGAGATGGCATGTTGCCGCTTTGTACGACAGTCTTGACCCGAGTCGTTTGACTCAAGGATCGTTATTTTAGTAGGTCTAGTTGATTGTCCTGAGTCTGGTGGCTGTGTGTTGCCTTGTGTTTAGTGTATGTGTGACAAGTGCGTGCGTAGCCTATCCATACTTTGGTATTTTTCTTTGGAGAGTCTCTGTGTCTAGTGAGCTTCCACTAGTCGTAGCCTGACGACACTTCGTGTCGACCCACCGGGGAGTGGTGGCGGGCTGTCCCGGAAGAGGCAATTTTTAGGTTGGTTTCCGAGGGTCCTATTGCCTTGCAGTTAGAGTCCGACTGGGGGGGAAAATCAGCTAGAGGCCTGGCTCAAGGCATTAAGTTTGTGTGTTCACACGTGGTCAGGGACGTTGCACCTGCGTTGACGAGCGTGACCCTGACTAGTCCTTATTCTTCATGGGTACTATAACGGTATCTTAGTTATCACGTTCGAGGCGAGTGGGAGACACCTGAGGCGTAGTGTAAGATGTCAGTGGACGCATCGGCCTTACTTCTATTGAGAGGGTACTTCTATCACATGACATATGATTTTCGTGGCTTGTGTGGTTCTCGTGGAGGGTGCGTCTCTTGACTGACGGTTTTGTCTCATGATTCGTGGTTGAGTTCTCGTCTATGTTGACATAGTACTTTGGGTGGTTTGTGTTCTCTTGACACTGTAGCTTTACCTGTGCTTAGTGTAGAGTACATGACAGTGAGGTCGTGTATGTGTTGGTGCTTTGGACCGTGCGGTCTAGGGTTGGGCTTTTATCGCTGAGGACGAGCCTGCACGATTGAGATGTCGTGGTGTGTCCTAGCCGTGTAGCCAGAGTTTCCTTGTGTCGGTTCGGTGATTCCCGACCGTGAGTGCGGGAATTAGTGTTTCTTGTCGATAGGAGTAGTTTGCGGCTCAGCCGTGGTTTCTTCGACTATTGTCGTTATGGTTGTTACTTTTGTTGTTACTCTGTTACTGTTACGGTTGTTATTTTAGCACTGTTGTTTGCCGCCGTTGTTTCATGGTGGAGATCTGCGGGACCCTTACTGAGCCAGTGAGACGAGGCTCACCCCTAACCTTTCAAGTGTAGTGGTTCTTCTTCCTAGTGGTTTGGGGGTTCAGTGCGGTGGTTCTTAGTGCCAGCTTTGCCAGTGTCGGGCTACCCCCGACATCAGAGTACATTTCTTTTTCTATAGACTGTACTTTAGTTGGACTAGACTCTGTAGTTATCTGTTAGCTCTATCGTTGTTTAATTTATTTAATTGAAAATGTAATTTTATTTCTGTTAATTTAACAGTTCTCTTCATAGTGATATAATTGTTGCTGCATTTATTTTAAATTTCAATGTACCTCCACACCACTTACTAACCCTTTGGAGCTTTCCAGCTCTTGGGTGGCGTTTCAAGATCTAAGTGCTATCGAGTTCACCTGGTATCCGGGTTCTGGGTCGTTACACGGAACGGTTGAAGGGACGGTGTAGAGATACACAAGAATCTAAAATAATTGCAGAACTAACACAATTAATAAATTAATGCAAGAAATTAACAATGTAACAGTAAACAATTACATTGTCTAGAATATCACAGTCCACAACTAGTACAGTCAACAGAAAGAAAGAGTACAAGTCCACAGGGCATACCCCGGCTTTGGCAACTGGCAACTACCCCTGACTGCTAGAACCTCGAGAAGCCTCAGATGCATTCCTCGACAACCTCGCCTCACCTGAAAAACACAGGTGTGAGCCTCATCTGATTGGCTCCGTAGGGATCCCGCAGACCCCTACCTCGTAAACGAGAAAACTTGACGGCAAGGTAACTACAAGCGACGAAGCTAACCAAATATATATAATAGAAGTGTGGCAATAATAATAATCAATAAACAAGAGAACCTCTCTACAGCTAATCTCACCGACCACGCATCACGCCGAATGAAAACAACCACAACCCAACGGGAAAAATAGAGTCACTACCTGCCAGAGGACAAGAGCACCACCCACTAGAAGTAAAGCCGGATACGTCCATTGATGACTTATACTGCGCCATAGTGTCTCCCTACACGCCCCAGGTGAATACTGAGACACACACCAAGTACCGCGAACAAGGACTAGTTGCCGTCACGCTTGTCAGCGCGGGTCCAACGCCGCCAACCACGTATGCGCACACAGACCATGTGCTCTAGGTCAGGCCCTATAATTGGTTTTTCCCCCCAGCCCGGACTCAGGCTACAAAGATGAGGGGCCCTACGCTAACCAGCCTAAAAATCGTATCTCCGGGTCACGCTCTCTACCACTCCCAAGTGGGTCCGTACACACATGTGCAGGAAAGCTACGACTAGTGGATGGGTCATTGGAGGTATGAACTCTCTAACCAATGGAAACTATCGTCTGGAACACCGACGAGGTGCGGGAATGACCCTCCGCACCAAAATCGACTCACGGTGACATAAACTAGCAGAACACGGAAGCCCGGGACACATACAGGGTCCCACAACCCCTAAGTCACACGGGCACGCTAGCTGGGGTAAAATCGCTCCTCCGGGACCCCTTGGCACACACACGACTCCCACAGGATGCTCGAGGCATCCATCGAGCCAAAGGCCAACAAAGGGGTTGAATCCCGGCTCAACCGGAGGCTAAAATGACACAATTGAAACCCTGTGAAAGCAGAAACAAGGTGGCGGGCTTCCCTAGACCGTCACCTCAGGTGGCGGTCCACTCTGGACCGCTACCATCAGGTAGCGATCTCCACAGGATCGCTACCTTCCTTGGATACCTGGCAAAATACAGTCATCTCCCAGACCGCGACCTGAAGAACGTGGTCAGGGACCCGACCGCGTTCTCAGGGGCTCATCGAAAGGGCGTCGATGCGACCCCCCGAGGGTACGTCGACCCCGCCAGGTGGCAGTCCTGGCCTGACTGCCACCATTAGGTGGCTATCAGTCCCGAGACTGCTACCAGTCATTGACATACGGGGCCAAGTAGCAGTCCGCAGTTGACCGCTTTAAGCCCCCAAGGAAGGAGGTGGTCTCTGGTATGACCACCACCTCCTTCCGAGGCCGAAAATCACGAACTCTGTGAAAAAGCCATTCCACGCCCCAATCACCCCCAGGTGATGAGGAAAACAAGGGGAAACTCATCCCCCACCCCTCTAGCATCAAATGATGCCTAACAATCATCCAAAAATCTTGAAAAACACTAGATCCAGCGCTCGATCCCAAAACATACGTTTTCCCTTCCCGGCACAAAATACACCCCTCTCGACCTCTCCACGGCCTAGAAACCATGTGGAATGTGGGAAAGGAGGTAAGGATTTGTCCCCCTACCTTAAAGAAGCTTCAAAACGCCCAGATCGACGCCGATCTCCAACCCACGCTTGAATCACGAACACCCGCGAACACACCTCGAACCACCGCCGTCACACTCGCCACGCCGTCGTCGTCGTCGCTGTGGTGTCTCCTTGGCCCGCCATCTGTAGCCGGAGAGGGAGGAAGCCGTGTGCACTCTCAGACGGGGAAGAGGGGGACGCAACGGTTGGGGAGCGGGGTTTCAACGGGTGGAAGGGGAAAGGGGGAAAAGAAACAAAAAGAAAAATGTTAGGGATTACTCCCTAACCCTCCCAGTACCAAAATTGTAAATACACCCAATCTATTAACGAAAAATTCATTTATTCATTTAAAAATCTCAAAAAAGCCATAATTTGATCCAAATTCGATGCCAGACGATTTAAAATTAATTTTTTCGCCAAAAATAGATCCGAAACATGGGGAAAAGGATACGAAAATCTAGAGGTATTACACATGAGGTCTGGAACTAAGAAATTAAAGGAAGGTTTACTCAATTTTACTAATATTAAAGCAAGTTGATATGTCGTGTCCTAATATTCTTCTTTGTCTGATTATGAGAGCATAGTGACATTTTTGGTTGATGAACTTCACATTGAGTATTGTCGTCAAACACCCATGCTATCTGAGTTTATCTAAGGCACTTAATGTAAAGTAATGATACAGACTAACTGAGTAACCGAGCACACTTCACCTAAGACGTGAGGTGGTTTGCGTCAAAAGGTAATGTCTAAGCTAACTCTGATCTGTTTTCTTCTAATTAAAAAAAATGAATGATGAGAAGTTGAAATTACAGAGCAATGGTTTCAACCTACTGAGAAACTGTGACCCTTCACCAATGAAGTGAAAAGGTTAAGGCATGAGATGGCAAGCTATCTTTACTCTAAATGAGACAGAATGGTTAACTACACTGAGTAATTGGGGATGCTGGCGTATGATCAATGTACATCCTCACGTCAAAATGTGTAAGTTGAACCTGACTGTCATCTTGAAAATGAAGTTGGTAATATGGTGTTCTAAAAACAACAGAGGTGTTTGAATGGATAAACTTGATCTGCCATGAATTGTTTGTCTTCAACACTCATGGAAGCTAATCCTAAAAGGTTACTGGGTTTTAGTAACAAAGGCTACACGAATAATATCAAGGACTATGGTATGTAAACCTGCTTTAGTTCTAGTAATTCTGTATGTAAACACTCTTGTTGCTTTCTTGGTTTCTAAAACTTCTGATGTTATTTGCTTTAAATCCTTCAATAAATAATGACAAGCCGGCCATGAAGTGCCCTTATGCAGGAAGATGTTGGAATTTGGTGTACATCTTGCACAATAATGAGATCTATATTAGGCCTGAATCTTCTCACTGGATCCAGCCAATCTGTCAGTTGAACTCCACTCTCAGTCGACCGAACTCTCACCAATGTCCATTGAATCCTCAAGTCCACAAGAATCTTGTCCAGCCCCTCTTCATGACCGCCTATAGACTCTTTCCTCACTGCTTCCCCACATAATCATGTAGATGCATCTTAGTGTTTGATGATGTCAAAGGGGGAGAAATGTGAAGGAGTCATCGTTTGTAGCAAAGGTGATATGTTGTGTCTACAGTTAGTTAATTCTCTGATGAAAGTCTTGATGATCTTTTTCAAATGAAGTGCTTCTGTTATTCATGTTGCTGAATTGCTATTCATGTTGTTGAAAGTGTGTCAGTCCTGGACGTAAAATATAACAAAAATGTGAGATTAACAAAAAATGGAGAGAATGTTGGGTTTTAGTGTTTTGATGATGTTCAACCATGACTCATTAATGAGTCTTTTTCCCAGGTGCAAAACTAAGTCAAATGCCTTAAAGACAAATTGACTAAGTGTTTGAATTTCAACATTAACAGGTATATCGGGTTTGGGTCGACAGAAACAAAAATTAGTCGACTGATATGCATCAGGTCGACTGACTTTTATGGTCAGGTCGACAAACTCAGTCGACAGACACAGAAATCAGTCAACTGAACTCTATCAGGGTGACTGACTTTTGTGGCTGGGTCAATAGACCAGGCATGGCAGCAGGGTTCAAGCACACATTGTGTGTTGACACACATCAGAAGTGTGTCGACCTGATTTGATACATCTGAAGCACTGACACATAGTTCAAGTTGACTCAATACTTTAGGACAAAGAATTCAAGTCGACTCAGGTAGGAAGCAAGTCGACTCAGTGCTTCTCTCAGAACCATAACAATAACAGCAAACAGTTGGTGAGTCAACTCAATCATCATGGTGAGTTGACCTAACTGGTGTTCTAGTCTGCATGGTCAAGGCCAACAACAGTAACAACCATAGAAGCAGCAACAGCAGCATCCTGCGGCAACAGCAGTGCGTTGAAGGCAAAATCAGTCGACCTAGCAAGAAATCAGTCGACTTATACGTCGCCAAGTGGACTGACATTTTTGAAGTCAGGCGGCATGAGTCGATACAATGCAACTACTGCGTCAACATAATCAAGGCAGCCAGCCAACATCAGCTAACCCTGTATTGCTACCCAAGTGTTCGATCAATTGCTTTCTAGAGCAGGATGACAGACAATACCAAAACTCAGTCGATCTGGCAAAAATCAATCGACTGATATGCACTCTAGTCGACTGGCTTTTCCTTGAGTGCTACAGCCTATGTGAAGTAAGCTGATTCGACCAACCAGCCAATTGGGTCGACACGTAACAAGTCAGCGGGCTTTGGAAAATCAATCAACCAAGTTAAATTCATTATTTGCTGCTCAGCAACTACTCAATAAATTAATGCGTAGTAGGTGTTCAACGAAATGCTGCATAGAGGATGTTCTACAGTTTGCTGCAGAGCAGGTCGACTGAGAAAAGTAAAATCAGTCGACATAGCCCAAAATCAATCGACTGACCTGCCCAGAAGTCGACTGACTTTGCCCACCCATACAGCCACGTGAGCAACTTATGCAGTCATGTGGACCTAGTCTCCAAATGTCAACACATGTTCCCAGATCACGTGTTTTGAGTTCTGAAGAGATCTGCTGGACAAAATATTCTACTTTTATCATTGGACTAATCAGGAAACACCATTGGACAGACTGCTTCACTTTTATCATTGGACCAATCAAAAACCACCTGGAAAATGGTTCAAGTTGCTCAGCTATAAGTAGCACCCTTTCACCTGGGAAAGGAGGTACGAAGTTGAAGAAGGGAAGTCCTGCCCTATGTGTTTGTAAGAGAGCATCCTTGAAAAAAAAAAATTGAGAGCAGCTTCGGAGAGGACCTGAAGAAGAAGAAGAGTGTGGAGATAAGAGAGAGCAGCCACCTGAAAGTGTGAGAGCTCTTGAAGGAATAGACACCAAAGAGTGTGAGAGTTCTGTGTGACTGAGCTTGAAGGCATTTCAGACTCGACTGAGAGTCTTGTAGTTCACTATCAGAAAAGCTCCCAGATCTTCGTCTGGAGCAACATTGTGTTTCCTTGTTTCAGTTTTTCTTTCTTCTCTTTTTTATTTTCTTCTGGTTCTTACTTCTAATCTGTCTGAAACTGTGTGTTTTCTGATACCCTGTTTTGGGTTCGAGTTTGTTTTCAAGCTGTTAGTCAGCGGTGTGGGGAGTGTTCCTCAAGTCCAAGCTGTTAGTTAGCGGTTCTGTGCTATTCTAACAGCAAGCATTTCTGATACCCTGTGCTGGGTTCACTTTTCTTGTTGCAAGCTGTAAGTCAATGGTATGAGGAGTGTGTTCCTCAAATCAAGCTGTTAGTCAGCGGTTGTTTGCAGATTGAATCTGCTTGTGTGTGTGTGATACTTGCAAGTAGTGAAGCCTCACTAATCAAGTAAGGGGTGGACGTAGGTTGCGGGTCTGCAATTGAACAACCTAAAAACTCTGTGCAGTGGTTTGACCTTTGTGTGTTTGATCTCCTTTCTTCCTGCTTCGCACACATGTTACTATCTTCACTACTAACTATATCTGATATTTCTTTCCACCACACGCAATTTGGCTTTAAGTGGTTTACTTCATTGTTGTCTTGCTCAAGGACAGATTTCGTGTTCATCTAGTTTCTAAATAGTTTTCGTTAGTCTCTAGTGTTGAGCATCTGAACTAATTTTTTAGAGTCGATCTATTCAACCCCCCTTCTAGATCTACTCCTCTACCTATCAATATGGTATGAGTCTGTTGACTAGCAATGCTATAGTATGAGTCAACCAACCTTGAGTTAAAGAAACACGCACTGTGTAACGACCCGAGATCCGAGTGCCGGAAAGGGACCGGCGCGACTCGAACCGCGGCCCCCCACCCACGAGCCTGAAGACTCGAAAGGGTTAAAGGATGGTGTGGGGATACAAGAGAAGCTGAAATAACTGCAGAGACAGCACAATGTACGACTAAATAATAAAGCAAGAAATTAAATAAATAACTAAACTGCTACAAGGTCCAGAGTGTCTCATTTCCAAAAATAAGTACAGTCAACAGAAAGAAAGGTACATGTACACGGGGCATACCCCGGCTCTGGCAAACTGGCGACTAACCCTGGCTATTGGAACTACGCTAAAATTCTACCGTGCCACGCGACGAGCCCGCCTCACCTGAAAACACAGGGGTGAGCCTCATTTCATTGGCTCAGTAGGGATCCCGCGGACCCCCACCGTACAACGAGGAAAATAAGGCGAAAAGACACGAACAAGCACATAAGTTAACACTACCTAACGAAAGTACGGTAGAATCAACAAGCAATAATAAATAAACAGAAAAGCTCTCTACAACTAACCGTACCGAACAAACCAACCTCGAACCGGTGGGAAAACAAGTCCGAACCTGCCAGGAGAAAGGAGCACCCCCCACTAGAAGCAAGGCCGGATGCGTCCACTGACGACTTAGTCCGCAGCCTCAGGTATCTCGCTACCACGCCCCAGGCGGAGACTGAGACACCGCACAAGCAACCAGGAACTCAGAACAAGGACTAGCTGGGGTCGCGCTCATCAGCGCAGGTCCTCTGCCCCCAACTACGTGTGCACACATAGACCAACTGCTCTAGGTCGGGTCCTCTAGCCGATTTCCCCCCCAGGAGGACTCAGGCTGCAAAGACAAGGGGCCCTACGGATACCAGCCTGAAAATCGTCTCTCTCGGGTAAGCCGCTCCACCACTCCCGGGTGGGTCAGCACACGCGTGCCGTAAGAAGGCTACGACTAGTGGACGTGTCACTGGTGGTGAGACTCGACTCACGAAAACCACCGAACGGAAGGAAACAAAGTGGCGGTCCTCTCAAGACAGCCCCAGGGCCTAGCGGTCCTCTCTGGACCGCAAGGGAATGGGCCACATGGGGCCTAACGGTCTATCGCCACACCGCTAACCCCAGCCTAACGGTCTCCCTTGGACCGCAAGGCAGCCGTAAATGGTCATCCCATTACCGCTAGGGAGCACGTGACCCCCAATGGTCGAAAACACGCACCCCAAGGGTGATCGGTCAAACGGGGAAAATGGTCGTCAGGAGTCCGCTAATCCGAGGGTAGCGGTCTATCGCGTGACCACCACCCTGACCCTAGCGGTCCCAGGGGGACCGCTAAGGCTTACCGACATCCAAAGCTACCTGGCGGTCTCCCTGAGACCGCCAAGGGAGCTAGCGGTCCCTGGAAGGGCCGCAAGGCTCACCCGAGCGCGAAACCGGTGGGAAACACCAAAAAACCCGATCCACGCCCCAATCATCGCCCGATGATGGGGAAACAAAGGGGAATCCATCCCCAAGCCTCCTAGCATGATTTTAAACCCTTAGATCGGTCAAAAACCCCACGACACGGGAGATCCGGTGCTCAACCCCAAAACATGGATTTTGACCATCCCTACTTAAAAATGCCCCTCTCGATCTCCCCATGGCCTACAAATCAAGGGGAATGCAGTAAAGAGGGTAAGGATCCATCCCCCTACCTCAAGGAAGCACGAAAGCCGCCGAATCACCGTCGATCTCAAAACCTTGGCCGAACACAATCTCCTCTCCCACGCCTCAAAGGAGGCACCGTCGCGTTCCTCTTGACGCCGCTGTCGTCACCGTGCCAGCGCCGTCGTCCGCCGTCCGTCGTCGGAGGAGGAAGGGGCGCCGCAAGGTTCAATGGGAGAGAGGGGGGCCGCAACGGTCAAAAAAGGGGGGGCGCTCACGGGAGAGAAGAAGAAGGAAGAAGAAAAAAAAAGGAGAAAAGGAGAAAAAGGAAAAGGAAAATTGGGGAAAAATCATTTCCTCGATCCTCGGAACACGCTCGTCACACTGGTACCGTCCCGGAGTAGGAGAACGTGACGGTTCGTAGGTTCGTCAGAGAAAAATATGCGTAAACTGCAAAACACGCTCCGGGACCGTCGAAAGTGATTCGAAACTCACAGATCTAGATACGGAAAAATGTCCGAAAAACCTCGGACATTACAGCCCTCCCCCCTTAAAAAAAATTTCATCCTCAAAATTAAGAATGAAGCACAGGAGTGGGGTAGAAGACTCACTCGAACAAGTAAGGATACTACTGCCGCATCTCATCCTCACGCTCCCACGACACTTCGCCACCAGAATGACGTTGCCAGACCACTTAACCAGGGGAATAACCTTGTTCTGCAAGCGTTGCTCACGCCGATCCTTAATGCGGATGGGGTACTCCGGAAGGGACAAATCTGGGCTCACCTCAGGCCAAACAGCATCCTCCAAGACATGGGAATCATCGGGCATATAGTTCTGAAGCGTCGACACATGGAACACGTCATGCACAACAGACAGCTCCGGAGGTAACTGCAACCGATAAGCAACTTCACCAATACGCTCGTGTCACGCCCCGACGCGAAATATCAGGACCGACAGTAGAAAGAGTTAATAATAATATGTTGATTTCCAGACATGCTAGGACCTGCGCTAGAGAATCAAACATTCAACACAACAGCCAAAAGATTCTACCAATCAATAATTTTTGATTTACCAAAAACCAAGTTTTTCATCAAACCCACTCAAAAGAACTTAAGAAAAACTACAACATTTGACATAATCAAAGTTACATCCATCAACTTATTACAACATCACTAGACAACACTCTAATCCCCAAAAAGACTCTACGAATGCCTCTACATAGTCTTCTAACTGGTTCACTCCAGGGCTTCACTCTTGCCCGTCCCCATTAGTTTGCGAGTCCTCACCTGAGCTACCTGAAATGGGGCGAAACAACTGGGTGAGCGAACGCTCAGTAGGTAATAGCAGGCAAGTTTAAGTAATTAACCAATTTACATTTATGATGTACGAGAAGAAAGAGAACAGACGATATAAATAATCGAATAAGGATAGTAAGAGAACATGAACAAAGTATAACTGGAATTGGCCGTTCAAGCATGAAATAATCAAGTCGTGTAACTAATTCCGAAGGAATTAAGAAATTTAGAATACAAGAGAGAGATCATGCACAAGAATATGTCCATGTACAAGAATATGTTGTAGACATCACGCTAGTCATGCACTCGGTGCAATGCCTCACCATGTCATTACAACTCCCCGGGGCACTAGTACTTTTCGGGTGCTCCTCCAAGGACCAGACCGGGCCCTTATGATGCGTTGGCATTGATTTAATGGATCCAAGATCCCAAGTTATGTCTAGACATTAATCAAGTTAAATGGCCAATAATTTCAAGGTATAGAACTTACCTCGAAAAATTCCAAGGGTAAGTAAAGTAGATACTTTGACCAGAAAGTTCAAGTTATCAAGAACCAACAGGTCCTTGCATTCTAACACCAAGAATCACGAAAAACATTTCTGGAAGATACACGGTCCAAACTGGGCCGCTCAGAGAATGGACGGTCGTTAACTGGACCGCGCTAAAGGACTGGGCTGAAGAACAGCCTAATGGAAGCCAAGGATAAACGGTCTATTATGGGCCGCTCAACATATAGAATCTACAGATGGACCTTTTAACAGATCTGAATGGTCTACTCTGGGCCGTTCATGGTAGGAATGATCTGAAGCCCAAGACGATAGTAAGCGGGTTGGATTGGGCCGCTCAGGAACTGAACGGTCCGATTTGATCCGCTTAACTAACTAGACGGGCCTATTCCGTTCATTCAATACTGGCTTAACTAGCCAAGGGAAAGTCCATCCAAATGGGCTCCTGGGTTGCCATAGGCGGGGTGAAACTGAACCAGGGTCCAGTCCACTATCTGTTGGTTAGCCCAGAGGCTTTTTGGGTCGACTATAACATAACCAGGTCGAAGATAGAGCAAGGGCAATCGACCAAAAGATAGGGCATTCTGCCAAAATTGCACGGTTCATATTGGCCCGTCCAGAGTGTTACACAGTCCAGATCTGGCCGCGTAATAACTCAGATAGTCCAATGTGATTTGTGGCTCAAACCAAGGTAATCCAAGCGATTCAATCGAGTCAACAGGTGCAGGACTTGTGGTACAACTTGCCCGGCGTCCTGTTGGGAATCCCAGGCTCGTGGGGGCTTACGGAGGTCTCATAATGGAGGTCCTAGTCCGACGGAAGGAATATCCGGTAGAGAGTTCCAACCATTATAAGAAATGAAGAATAGAAATCATCGGAAAATGAGTGTACGGCGGTCAGTCAATTCCACCGGAGTAGAATGACTGTCAAACAATCCTAGTATCATTAGTTCATTCTCCATTATAACATGTTTGAGATTAACATCACGAAAATGATGAACAAGGTCGTGAGAGAGTAATTAAGCAAGAAAAACTATAATTTCAAAACTTTCATACGCTCCAATTAATATGTGGGTTGCTAATTTATCATTAACCTTAGTTGACTAAGATGAATCATGCTAGAATAAAAATAAGCATTCGGCGGGACAGAACGGTTCGTACAGAACGACTCAGAGGCCTCAGCGGTCGGTCAATAGTCCGTTCAATCCCTAGAGCCAGGGGCCAGACGGGGTTTGGGCGGTCTATCGAGAGGCCGCGGGGGTCTCTGCACGGTCTGGATATGGCCGCTCTGCTCACAGCGATTTGGAACGCAAAGACAATTAAACGGTCAATAATTGGCCGTCGCCCTAGACCACACGGTCTATCGCGGGGCCGTTCCAGACAAAGTGATTCCTGTTGAACCGCGTCAGGGATGCTACGCCCAAACTTTGACGGGCTCGACTAGAGGTAAGGGAAAAGACTAATACACAACATGTAGAGCATGAAATTTGGGCAAAAAGCTACCACTGGAACGAGAACAGGAATATACACATTATAGCAAGGTCAATTTAATCTTAACGCCTGCTAATCCCTACATTAATCGAGGTTAACCAAAGAAACCCTAGATTGACATACTCTTACTAATTCGATTAATATGCGCAAGATACCTAACGGAAATTAGAGCTTTTTAGATCCTTGGAAAGAGGACAGAGAGACGATTCTAATAGTATATTGAACGTTATATTTGATCTACTATCACCTACCTTAAAGAAGGAAGAAGGGGAAGAAGGTCGCCGGTCGTGCCCGGAACACCTCGCCTATGATCGCCGGAATTCACCCTCGTCCACGCTCCTCGTCGGCCGCCACAACATCCAATCACTTCTAGGTCGACTAGGGTTTTGTTTTATAGAGTCAATTGAGTCTAGAAGGGTCGATTAGGGAGGATAGAGTCCTCCGAAACGCGGGGTGCGCGAATTGCGCTAGACCAAGTTGCCGCCGCCAATCTCCTCCAAACTACGCCACTTAAGGTTAGGGTTTCGGTGGGGATCGAGAGGGGAAATGATTAGTTAATCTAGGCCGTTCATTTGGGTCCGATTTGGGCTTAATTGATGGAGAATTGGGCTCCAATTTCGCGAATTAAGGTTCGTTAGATTAAGTGTTGATTCGGGCCTAAATCTGCTAATTCGGCTCACATAGGAATTTCTTTTGGGTTGGTCGTTGAAGACAAACTTGATAAGCTATTAGTCCTTGTCACGAATATCATTTTTTGGGATTTTTATAAATTGGTTGAAATTTGACCTATTGTATTTTTCAAGAATTTTCTTTATAATTTTATTTAATAATACACCGGGGTGCTACACCCTCCCCCACTTTAAGGAATTTGGTCCTCCAAATTCACTGCACGTATCGGAATAGGGAGTAAGGTAACTAACCTTAGAATAAATCAGGATATTGCTTCCGAATAACGTCCTCCGACTCCCAAGTAGCTTCTTCCGTTCCTCACCGACTCCACTGAACCTCAACCATAGGTATAGATCGGTTTCTGAGTTGCTGCTGCTTGTGGTCCAAAATATTGATGGGTCTTTCTTCATAAGTCAAATCTTCCTTCAATTCTAAATCCACATGCTGGATGATATGAGTGGGGTCATACACATACTTTCGCAACATCGATATATGAAAGACATTATGAACTCCAAATAGCTGGGGTGGTAAACATAAATGGTATGCAACTTCTCCAATTCTTTCCATAATCTCGAATGGACCAACATATCTGGGACTTACCTTGCCACGAACACCAAACCTTTGGATTTCTCTTGTTGGTGAAACTTTCAAGAACACATGCTCGCTAACTTAAAATTCTAAGGTTCTCCTCCTATTATCAGGATAACTCTTCTGTCTTGATTGTGCCACTTGCAAATGGTCTCTGATGATACGGATGTTCTTGGATGATTCTGAAATGAGATCTGGTCCCAACCATTGTTTCTCACCTACCTCATCCCAACATAATGGGGATCGACAACTTCTTCCATACATAGCTTCAAATGGGGCCATCTAGATACTGGACTGGTAACCATTGTTGTAGGTGAATTCAATCAGAGTCAAATGCTCTTGCCAACAGCCCCCAAAATCAATCACACTAGCTCTAAGCATATCTTCCACAATCTGGTTGCTTCTTTCAGTCTGTCCGTCTGTTTGTGGATGAAAAGTCGTGCTGAAATTCAGACGAGTACCCAAGGATTCTTGTAATCCTTTCCAGAAATGCGAAGTGAACCTAGGGTCTCTATCAGACACAATACTGACTGGTATTCCATGAAGTCTTACAATTTCCTTCATATACAAAGCAGCCAAAACATCAACTGTCCATCTGGACTTAATGGACAAGAAATGGGCAGACTTAGTCAATCTATCGACAATGACCCATATTGCGTCGAATCCACCACAAGTCCTAGGTAGACCCATGATAAAATTCATGCCAAGGCTCTCCCACTTCCATTGACGTATATCAAGTGGTTTTAATTTCCATGCAGGTCTGAAATGCTTAGCCTTGACTTGTTGACACACTAAACATATGCTTACAAATTCTGCAACTTCCTTTTTCATATTCGGCCACCAAAAGGATCTCTTAAAATCTCGATACATCTTAGTGCCTCTAGGATGAATAGTATACCTAGACCTATGAGCTTCTTCTAAGATCTTGCTCTTTACTTCAGTTACATCTGGCACGTAGGTCCTTCCTCGAAATAATAACCGACCGTCATCAGCTAACAAGAAATCAGGTCTATTGCTCAAACTTTCCTTGATCTCTATCAATGTCGGATCATTGTCTTGTAAGGACTTGATTTCCATTAATAACTCTGGACGAAACCGAAACTGTGCAATCATAACCCGGTCCTCGCCAACATTGATATCTAAACTAGCCAGTTGTTCTAACAATTTCCACTCTTGTAACATGAGACTTGATAATTTTGCTATCGACCGCGGCTTAAGGCATCTGCCACCACATTGCCCTTTCCAAGATGATACTCTATAGAAAAGTCAAAATCTTTCAAGTACTCAAGCCATCTTCTCTGCCTCATATTAAGCTCCTTTTGAGAGAACAAATACTTCAAGCTCTTATGATCTGAAAACATCGTGAATGTCTCTCCATTCAAATAGTGCCTCCAAATCTTCAAGGTAAAAACTACTGCTGCAAGTTCCAAATCATGAACAGGGTAATTCTCTTCATGCTTCCTTAACTGCCTGGTGGAATAAGCTATCACCTTCCCGTGTTGCATAAGCACACAACCTAGGCCAATACCTGAAGCGTCCGTGTACACTATAAATCCTCCTTCTCCAGAAGGTAAAGCTAAAACAGGGGCAGTGGTCAAACACTCCTTCAAAGTCTGGAAACTCTATTCACACTCTTCTGACCAATCGAATTGGTTCTCCTTGCGGGTTAGTCTTGTCAGAGGTACCGCAATTCTGGAGAAATCTTTAATAAACCTTCGGTAATAGCCTGCCAGGCCTAGAAAACTTCTCACTTCAGTTACATTAGTAGGCATGTCCCAATTCTTTACTGCCTCAACTTTCGAAGGATCAATAGATATACCTCCCTTAGTGATAATATGTCCTAGAAAAGACACTTCTTGCAGCCAGAAATCACACTTACTAAACTTGGCATACAACTGATGGTGTCTCAATAACTGCAACGCCATTCTCAAATGCTCAGCATGCTCCTCCTCACTCTTAGAGTATATCAAGATGTCATCAATAAACACCACGGCCCATTGATCAAGATAGGGCCGGAACACGCTGTTCATTAACTGCATGAAAGCTGCAGGTGCATTGGTTAGTCCAAAAGGCATTACTACGAATTCAAAATGTCCATACCTGCTACAAAAAGCCATTTTATAAATATCATCATCCTTGATCCGCAACTGATGATATCCAGATTGGAGGTCGATCTTAGAAAAATATTGAGCTCCCGCTATCTAGTCAAACAGCTCGTCATTCCTCGGCAATGGTTACTTGTTCTTGATAGTAATCTGGTTCAATTGATGATAATCAGTACACAATCTCATCGAACCATCCTTCTTCCGGACAAACAACACTGGAGCTCCCCACGGGGAGGTACTTGGACGAATGAACCCCTTCTCACGCAATTCCATCAATTGTCGCTTCAATTCCTTCAGCTCTGCAGGAGACATGCGATACGGGACCTTAGAAATAGGAGACGTACCAGGAATTAAATCAATAGAGAAGACAACCTCTCTCTCAGGCAGTAGTCCTGGCAAATCCTCCGGAAAAACATCTTGAAAATCTTGGACAATGGGAATGTCCTTTACTTCAATCTTCTTCTCAAGGGTCACAGAAACAAAGGCTAGAAAAGCCTGACATCCCTTCCTCAATAACTTCTCAGCTCAAAGAGCCGAAATAAGTGGCACAGACTTAGAGTGCCTAACCCCAACAAAAGAAAGTTTAGGGTGTCCAGAAAAAGACATCGAACTAGTACTGCAGTGAACATTGGCCTCATACTTAGCCAACCAATCAGCTCCTAGGATTACATCATAATCCTTCATATCCATACAAACTAAATCTGCTGGCATATTCTGTTCACTAATCATGACCTTACTAGAGGGATGGAAAGTTTTAATAGCAGATCCAGAGCCAATAGGGGTTGAAATTTCAAATGGAGAATTCATCAACACAGGCTTCACAGCTAAAGACTTAGCAAATTTTTGAGAAATGAAAGAATGAGTCGCTCCGGTATCGAATAGGACAAATGTCGGCTTATCATGTATAATAAGTGTACCTTCAACAAGTCCACCCTCCTCTGTGGTTCCCACATCATCCTCTTGTAGGGCTTGAAGCTTGCCCTGCTGCTTCCTATTTCCTTGTGGCTTGGTCGGTGCAGCTTGATCTAACAGGAGGGGGCACTTTGGAATACGATGGTCCCTGCTTCCACCGCGCAGACAGGCGCCCAACTTGCACCAACATTCCTCCATCCTGTGACCTGGATGATCACAATACTTGCACTGGCCTTTGAATGGTACAATCAGGCCAGGTTTCTTATCTTTATTCTTTGGCACCTTGCCCTTCCACGAACTAGACCCACGATTGGGCCTTTTCTTGCCATTGGTGGGTTTAGAGTTCCCAGAACTAGTAGTCTGTTCCTTAGGACTCTTTCCACGAAGGCTCTAAAGTGTCTTCCAAGACTTGGGCATTTCTCACCATCTCAGCATAAGTCTGGATCTCCATTGGGGCTAGCTGGTTGATATAATGCAGCTTCAATCCATTAAGAAAGCGCTTGGCCTTCATCTTTTCTGTGGATACCAAATCGGTTGCATAACGGGACAACCGAGAAAACTAAGCTTCATATGTTGTGACTCCTCTGTGTTGATGATGTTGACAATAAGCCTTACTTCATTGGCAACAGCTTGTTTTGATTGATTGGCAACTGTTCATATTTTGATGAAATTGTCTTCATCAGATTGTCTGTGTGTTCCATGCATTTAGAGTCTATACATTGTCAGTGCAGACTTCTATCGGTGCAGACTTCTGTCTCGCAGAACACAAGTCTACACATCGGCGAAGTCTGTACATCGAACAAGTCTGTACATCGTTCTACATGCACGCACACACAAAGTCTATACATTGCATATGTTTGTGCATCACTCAAAGTCTATACAATGCATGCACGTTCATTCAAAGTCCATACATTGTCCGTGCACAAAGTCCATACATTACCCTGTAGCATGCACGAACTCAAGTCTGTACATCGTCCAGTTGCACACGACGTCTTTGCTAAGTCTATACATTGATCTGTCTCACTTAGCGTCTAAGGTCGTGTGAACATTGCACCGGCTAAGTCTATACATTGCATGACCGCACGCACAAGTCTGTACAGCCTGTGTGCTTCATAACGCCAAGTCTATACAACGGCTAGCTGCACAAACGCCAAGTCTATACATTGGCTAGCTGCACAAACACTAAGTCTACACATTGTTGCATGCAGAGTCTGTACATTCATTTGGCATGTCAGTGCATCCATTTGTAATGTATATACCTTGCTATCTGCATCTGTGCACTCCTTCACTCTAAATCTATACATTGCTTCATGCATTGCACGAAGTCTGCACATTGTGTGTTGCTATGCTCATACATTTGTTGACGGCAGTCTGTGCATAGCTGCATCATTAAGTCCGTGCATCCATTTCCAATGTACATACTTTGCTTGATGCATTCTGCATTACACACTACAAAGCCTGTACATCATTGTCGCATGCATACTAAGTCCATACACTACTTGGGGACTTGCATATGGACTCATCATAATTGTGCACACTTTGTTAAATACAGTCTACATTACACCTCCTCAAGTTAGTACATTCACTCTTCTATAGAACATGAAAGTCAGTGCATATATGGTCACACGCATGCACTTAGTCTGTGCATCTTTCATCCTAGCATATATACTTTGTACAGCTTTGGCATCGTAGGCATGCACAAGTCGGTGCATGCTCACACTTGTTGCATAGTGAAGTCTGTACAAGCTTTTAGTCTTAAACTGATAACTCTATCCGACTGACTGACATGTACTTTTCGTGAAGTTTAAGAACGGCACATGATCCGAGAAGGAAGGACGGCTCAGGATCGTGACATGTGTAAAGCAGCAAGCCTGGATGCTGCCACGTGGTCAAGGCGTTTGGGCGGGAATCGTGGAGAGCACACGCCCTATCTGTTTGCTGCTGCTATAAAATGAAGACTTCTCCATCAGGAGAGAGTGATCGAGATGTGGTGAAGCTCGTGCAGAGAAAGTGAAGCAGCAGAGAGCCACCGAGAGCAGAGAAGAAAAAGAGAGAGAAGAGAAGAGCAAAGAAGAAAAAGAGAGAGAAGAGAAGATTGAGAGAGAGGAGTTGAGAGAGCTTGTCTGAATGTTCCTCATTCTCTTGGTTCAGATACCAGAGCTGAGTTTGCTCATTGCGAGCTATATTCTCTTTTGAGATTTCTTTTTTTTGTTTGATTCTATTTTTGTTTTCTGAACTCATGTCTTCAAGCTGTGTGTCAGCGGTTTGCAGTGGAGGATTCCACTGGAGGGGTAAGATGTAGTCCCCAGCGGTTTGCAGAGGTGTAGCCTCTGGACAGGTGAAGCTGTAATTCCTCAGCGGGCGAGACTTGGTCTCGGATAGCAAGCTGTAAAGCTCAATGGTTGTAGGCTAAGCTGTATTACCCAGCGGACGTAAGCTGTGTTGGCAGCAGTAAGCCACACTTGGGTTGAGTGTGGGGTGGACGTAGGTCTGTTGACCGAACCACCTAAAATCTGGTGTGTCAGGTGTTTGTATGATTGCTTATGATCTGATGTGCGATTGCTTTTCGTGATTCTATTCTCAGATCACTTTATTTCTAATCAGTTCAAACACTCTAGCTAGTGATCTAGTAGATTAATTTAATTTCCGCATTAGAGCCTCATTGAACTGTTAAATTAGGCCATTGATCTATTCACCCCCCTCTAGATCCACACTTCATGGTGACAGAGTGCTTCCATCTAACACAACAGTTGGTATCAGAGCCTAACTCTTCTACAGGGACTTACAGCCCGAAGAGGAAGGTACAGATGGATGCTAGAGGGATGAACGCTGAGGGACATTCTACCACCAAGCCCCCTTACTTTGATGGATCAAATTATTCATACTGGAAGAATCATATGCAAGTCTTCTTGAGGGCGAAGGACTACGAGATTTGGAAGGTGGTGAGTAAGGGACCTTTTGAGCTGTCCCCGAATGAGGATGTCTGGACCAAAGAAGAGATCCGAAGGTCTACTATCAACTGGAGCGCCATCAATGTGATTCAGTGTGCCCTGCACCCCACAGAGTTCTCTCGTGTATCGTCTTGCACTACAGCTAAAGAGATGTGGGATGCGCTGGAGGTCATCTACGAAGGGAATTCTCAGGTCAAGGAGACGAAGGCGAACCTCCTGGTGTCAGAGTATGAAGCGTTCAGGATGAAGCCCAATGAGACCATCAAGGAGATGTACGCTTGACTGACAATCATCACAAATGGTCTCAGAGGTTTTGGGAAGACTTATTCAGAATATGAGATTGTAAGGAAAATCATGTGTTCCCTGACTCCTATTTGGCACACCAAAGCTACTGTAATGGAAGAGTCAAGGGATCTGCACAAAACCAGGGCAGATGAATTGATTGGTTCGCTGATGGCTTATAAAATACATCTTCCGAAGATATATGAAGCTGAGAAGAAGAAAAAACCGATTGCACTGAAGGTTGGTGCCAGCAAATCCAGCCGATCCAGCTCTAATGGATCATCATCCGAGGAGAGCCTGATTGGAGAAGAAATAGAAGGTGATGAGATAGCTATGATCACCAGGGAATTCAGGCGGTTCCTCAAGAAAGAAGGAAGGCGATTTAGCTGAAGAAACCATAGTGGTGGCCGATGGGATACAAGGTATAAATCTAATCCTGTAAGGAGAACTGAATCTAATGCGTGTTACCAATGCAGAAAGACCGGCCATCTGAAAGCTGATTGTGAAGAGAATCAGAAGCACAAGGACAAGTCCAAGAGAAAGAACACTGAAGGGAAAGCCATGGTGAGTACCTGGAGTGATGAGGATGAAGGTAGCTTGAGCAACAGCTCGGATAGTGAGGAAGAAGCTGAAAAGCCCATTTGCCTCATGGCAACCAGCTCTGAAGACAGAGAGGAAGATTCTGATGAGGTACCCTCTCGATTTGAAAATTTTACCATTGCTGATTGGGTAGATGTCTATCATGATATTGCTGATAAAGTAGATGATATTAGAAAAGAAAATAGGCATCTAAGAAGAATAATAAATTCCATGCAAAATGACAAAACCTTGACTGATAAAATTGCATGCCTCAAATCTGAAAATGCTAAGCTGAAACTCACATGTTCTGAAATCGAAGAAATCAAGCATGAGTTAAAAGTTTCTAAGGAAGAGAATGAGAGGCTAGAAAATGCAATTGATGAATGGAAATTGAAAATACAAAAATATGAGAGTGAAATGAAGATTGTAAATGAAAAGTATGAAGTTGTCCTTAGTGTGAACACTGAACTGAAGAAATCTGTTGAAAATGTTCAGAAAGATAATGAGGACAAGCTGAGAATAATTGAGAAAATGACCCAAGGTTCAGAGAACTTAAATGCCTTATTAGGGTCAAAAGTCAACTTCAGGAGAGAGTGTCTTGGATTTAATTCCAGTGCAACTAAAAGTTTTACAATGAAGACTATATCATTTGTTGCACAGAAAGAGAAAAGACCTCTCATTAACATGAATTCAGACAACTCTGTGAACAAAACTGTGAACCTGAAGAAGCCCAGTGCTGAGGAGAATGCCAAACAAAAGATTGGTGAGCATAGCAGACCTGGTACATCCAAATCAAATCCTAAAGCTCAGTCTCAGGTTAGGGGTCAGCCTACACATGCATATAAACCCCATGGTAACGTCACCAAGTCTCCACCACCACCTCAATCTCAGAAGAAGACCCAACACACACTTGTGAATAGGTCAGCAGGGTCAAAGGTGCAAGGGAGACAAAATGCATTTAGAAGTCAACCTAAACAATCCTACCAACCCAGAGTTCAGTCCTACTACACTGCACAGTCAACCTATTCCAACAGGTCAGGATGGACTAGGACTCCGGGGAGGTATACAGGTCATGCATATCAGGCTACACAGTCTCACAGACCTTACACTAGAAATTGGGTTGGTGGGTATGGCACTCGGACACCCAGGAACTTGCATTTCTTCAGCCAGCCCAAAAACTACTATGGCCACAATTTCGTGAATGCACCCTGGCCAAGGCACTGGCATAGAAGCAACAAATATGTCAATAATCATGCTGGTGCCAACAAGAAGAAAAACAACAAAAAGAAGAGGAATAATAATGGAAATAAATCTGAAAAATCCACTGAACAAAATTCTTTTAAACAAATGTGGATTCCTAAAAGTTTACTTTCATGTTTTACTTGTATTTCATCTGCTCTGGAGCTCAAACAGACTTGGGTTCCAAAATTCTCTACATAATTGTGTGTGCAGGTATGCCTGGCAGCCAAGAACAACCTGTGGTACCTGGATAGTGGCTGCTCCAGGCATATGACAGGAGATAAGGCCAAGTTCTGCATGCTGACAGAGAAACATGGAGGCCTTGTCACCTTTGGTAGCAACACAAAAGGTAAAATTGTCGGGACATGTAAGGTAGGTAAGTGTACTACCTGTTGCATTAAAGATGTCATGCTGGTTGAAGGTTTAGCATATAATTTACTTAGTATCAGCCAGTTATGTGATAAAGGGTATAAAGTTCTTTTTGACTCTCAATGTTGTAAAGTGTTTGAACCTGATTCTGACTTTGTTAAGTTTTCTGGTAAAAGAATTAATAATACATACATGATAGATTTAGATGACATATCACATTCTAACCTATGCCTCACTGCTAGCAAAGAAGATTTAGTCTTCTTATGGCATCGTAGGTTAGGCCATGCTAGTTACACAGTATTGCATAAATTGAATAAGCACAGCATGGTTAGAGGACTTCCTGAAGTTTCTTTTAAGAAAGAAAATAAACTCTGTGATGCATGTACTCAGTCCAAGTTAACTAGAAGGTCATTCAAATCTAGAACAGAAAATTTGTCATCTAAACCCTATGAGCTGATACACATGGATCTTTTTGGGCCAACGAGGTCTGTCAGCTTATCAGGGAGGAAGTATGGATTTGTTCTGGTAGATGACTTCTCTAGGTACACTTGGGTATACTTCTTGTCACAGAAAAGTGATGCATTCACAGAATTTCAGGAGTTATGTCTTAAGATAAACCAGAAAATTGAAAACATTTTAACTGGTCATAGAGGTGAGTTTGAAAACTCACAGTTTGAGGATTTTTGCAGGACAAATGATATTCATCACAAGTTCTCCTCACCAAGGACACCCGAGCAGAATGGAGTTGTGGAGAAGAGAAACAGAACCCTAGTGGAGATGGGTCGCACACTCTTGGTTGAAGATGGTATGCCAAGGAAGTTCTGGGCTGAAGCTGTAAATACTGCATGTTATGTAATTAACAGAGCTATGGTAAGACCTTCTACCCAGAAAACACCTTATGAGATCATAAAGGGTAAGAAACCTTCAATTGCTCATTTCAAGGTTTTTGGCTGTAAATGCTTTATTCATATAAATGATAAAAGAGACCTTGATAAATTTGAACCTAAAGGTGAACCAGGAAGTTTTCTTGGTTACTCTGAAAACACCCGGGCATATAGAGTGTATAATCTAAACTCCAAATCTGTTGAAGAATCTCCACATATTGTCTTTGATGAATCTTTGGTAAAGACTAGTATTGGTCAATGCAGGAATGAAGACAATGGTGATATTCTGAAAGAAGGGAACCCTGCAGACAAATCGGAAGATGAGGAAGAAAATGAAGAGCTTAATGGAGAAGAGCCTACAATTCAGGGGGAGGTAAGTGAAAATCATGATAATCAAATTGTCAACATTAGATATCTGAAAGATCATCCTGTAGATAATATGATTGGCAATTTGCATGACCCTCCTAGGACTAGAGGCCATTTTAGAATTCAAAATGAACTGAATGCATATGCTCTTGTTTCTCATGTAGAACCCAAGTCCATTGACTGTGCTCTCAAGGATGTGCATTGGACTAATGCCATGCATGAGAAGCTCAATAAATTTGATAGGAATAAGGTGTGGCACTTGGTCCCACCTCCTGATCATGGGACAGTCATAGGGACTAAATGGGTATTTAGGAATAAAACTGATGAGTTAGGGAATGTGGTTAAGAATAAAGCCAGACTTGTAGCTCAGGGGTATAACCAGGAATTTGGAATAGACTTTGAAGAGTCTTTTACCCCTGTAGCCAGGTTAGAAGTAATTAGAATTTTATTGGCTTATGCATGTTCCCTAGGAATAAATCTCCAGCAGATGGATGTAAAATCTACTTTTCTAAATGGGGAAATCAGTGAGGATGTCTATGTAAGGCAGCCTCCTGGCTTTGAATGTTTAGACTTCCCCAATCATGTTTATAAACTCAATAAAGCTCTCTATGGTCTTAAGCAAGCTCCTAGAGCTTGGTATGACAGGTTGAGCAAATTTCTCACAGATAAGAACTTCACAAGAGGTGTAGTTGATCAAACCTTGTTCACTAAGGTAAGTCATCCATATGTCCTTATTATTCAAATCTATGTGGATGACATTATTTTTGGGTCAACTAACCCCAAACTGTGTGAGGAGTTTTCTCAGATTATGACTAATGAATTTGAAATGAGCTCAATGGGCGAGCTCAAATTATTTCTTGGATTGCATGTTACACAGACAAAAGATGAAACTTTCATCACTCAGTCTAAGTACATAAGGGATTTACTGAAGAAATACATGACGGACAACCTCAAAGAAATAGTTGCTCCAATGGGTACCTCGACCAGCCTAGATACAGACCCTCAAGGTAAACCAGTGGACCAAAAGCTATATAGAGGTATGATCGGATCCCTTTTATATCTTACAGCATCTAGGCCTGATATTCAGTTTGCAGTGTGTCTATGTTCTAGATTTCAGGCTAGTCCTAAAGAGTCACACCTTAAGTCTGTGAAAAAGATTTTTAGGTATCTACTAGGCACTCAAGAGCTTGGTCTATGGTATCCTGCTAGGTGTGAGTTAGAACTTCTAGCCTACACTAATGCAGACTATGCTGGGTGTCGAGTAGATAGAAAAAGCACTAGTGGCTACTGTCAATTCCTAGGTGGTTGTCGAGTGTCTTGGGCATCTAAAAAGTAACACACAGTAGCTTTGTCCATAGCTGAGGCTGAATATGTCGCTGCTGGCAACTGTGCAGCCCAAGTACTTTGGATCAAGCACCAACTATCTGATTATCAGATAAAATTGGGATGTATTCCAATTTTATGTGATAATACTAGTGCTATATGTTTAGCTAAAAATCATGTTAATCATTCTAGGACTAAGCATATAGAGATCAAACACCATTTTCTTAGAGATGCTATCAATAAAAAGGAAATTGAATTGAATTTTATTGAAACAGAAAAATAAATTGCTGATATCTTTACTAAGCCACTAGGGAATGAAAGGTTCAAATTTCTTAGAAGAGAACTTGGCTTGTGTAAATTTCAGCAAGATGAATAAATTTTTAGGTGGTTTGAATAAAATTCTGATCTGGATTTACATATGGTAGTCTAAATAAAACTCTGTGGTTGTTGAATGTTGCACCAGACCATGCATGCATAACATTCATATTTCTCATGACATATCAATTGGCATCACACTCATGATCCTCATTGCATATCATTCAGCCATGACTATGTCTAAGCTCTCTCTTCTCTAATTCTTCCCATTCATTTGCAAAACCACATGCATATGGACAGGGGGAGTGTTGTATGAGTTGAGTCTGACAATATGGCAATCTGTTAGTCAGTTCTAATTATTAAGCAATAGAAAACAGACTTCTTCCTTTATAAGAATTTTAATTGCTTAAAGACTGACTTAATGGTTTAAATTTTATAAACTTTAGAGTTTAAAGATTGCAATCAGTAAATAAGAATGTTGATAATTGATAATGGCTCTCAACCCTTATTTCATTACATGTCAGACAAAGTTAAATGTATCTGAAATCTGAAAACTCACCTGAAATCCTGTTAGAGAAGGCTAAGTATGTGTATTGTCCTTAAACAAGTCATTCTGAAACAAATAAAGGACAGCTAAGAAAAATATTGAAAAACCTTGAAAAATAATTAAAAAATCATGTTGGCAGAGCAATGACTGGTAAAGCACTGAGAAACTGAGTGATCCATCAAAGAAATGGATAACACTTATGTCATGATGTGTATCAGTTATCTCTGTATAAATGGTCAAAACAGTAGGGTGGTTTCACTGAGTACTTGGGGATACCTACGTCTCGTAAACGTGTATCCTCACACAAAAGGTGCAAATCAGTCATGTTGAATTTGATCATAGGCAGAATGGTCCATCATGTTGAGTATCTAGGGGTACTGGCGTCTGATAAACGTGTACCCTTACGTAAAAAGACAAATGGTACCTGAATGCCCTTAATGAAATTAAATTGAAAATGATGTTCCTTCAAAAAGGAAAACTCAGGTATGTCAAATTGTTTAATTTCAATACATGACCTGGTATCTCTTAACAAATTTTACTGAGTCTAAGAATGTAAGATACTTTGAATCTGAATCTCTCATGCTCAAATGTGATTCTGGTTTATTGCTATTATCATGCACAGCAAACTCATTCAATGATTGTAGTGCATGAACTCTAATTTTTATAACCTTCAAACTAGAATTCAATCTCTAAGCAATTTCTAAATTCATATGACTGAAGGCTCTGTGCTTTAGAATGCTTAATTCCTGAACTACTTGCTCAGAATGCCAGTCAGATATCCTTCTTCCCTTACACTTTCTTTCCCTCCTATTTGTTGATGGCAAAGGGGGAGAATATATTATCTGTTCGATGAATTCCAAGGGGAGTGTATACATTATTATGGCAAAGGGGGAGTGTATGCATCATGTTATGGCAAATGGGGAGATCTTGCAAGAACTTGGATTGATTATTTCATCTCTCAGCATGCATTCATAGCATCTGCATGACAAATCTGATTAACAAATCATGTCTTTCATCAAAATAAATTTCACATTGTAAGATCATATAGGGTGTGACAGGGTGTTGCCATCCTATATGATAGGGTGTTGCCATCATCAAAAAGGGGGATATTGTTGTGACTCCTCTGTGTTGATGATGTTGACAATAAGCCTTACTTCATTGGCAACAGCTTGTTTTGATTGATTTGCAACTGTTCATATTTTGATGAAATTGTTTTCATCAGATTGTCTGTGTATTCCATGCATTTAGAGTCTGTACATTGTCAGTGCCGACTTCTGTCGGTGCAGACTTCTATCTCGCTGAACACAAGTCTACACATCGGCGAAGTCTATACATCGAACAAGTCTGTACATCGTTCTGCATGCACGCACACACAAAGTCTATACATTGCATATGTTTGTGCATCACTCAAAGTCTATACAATGCATGCACGTTCATTCAAAGTCCATACATTGTCCGTGCACAAAGTCCATACATTACCCTATAGCATGCACGAACTCAAGTCTGTACATCGTCCAGTTGCACACGACGTCTTTGCAAAGTCTATACATTGATCCGTCTCACTTAGCGTCTAAGGTCGTGTGAACATTGCACCGGCTAAGTCTATACATTGCATGAACGCACGCACAAGTCTGTACAGCCTGTGTGCTTCATAACGCCAAGTCTTTACAACGGCTAGCTGCACAAACGCCAAGTCTATACATTGGCTAGTTGCACAAACACTAAGTCTACACATTGTTGCATGCAGAGTCTGTACATTCATTTGGCATGTCAGTGCATCCATTTGTAATGTATATACCTTGCTATCTACATCTGTGCACTCCTTCACTCTAAATCTATACATTGCTTCATGCATTGCACGAAGTCTGCACATTGTGTGTTGCTATGCTCGTACATTTGTTGACGGCGGTCCATGCATAGCTGCATCATTAAGTCCGTGCATCCATTTCCAATGTACATACTTTTCTTGATGCATTCTGCATTACACACTACAAAGCCTGTACATCATTGTCGCATGCATACTAAGTCCATACACTGCTTGGTGACTTGCATATGGACTCATCATAATTGTGCACACTTTGTTAAATACAGTCTACATTACACCTCCTAAAGTCAGTACATTCACTCTTCTATAGAACATGAAAGTCAGTGCATATATGGTCACACGCATGCACTTAGTCTGTGCATCTTTCATCCTAGCATATATACTTTGTACAGCTTTGGCATCGTAGGCATGCACAAGTCAGTGCATGCTCACACTTGTTGCATAGTGAAGTCTGTACAAGCTTTTAGTCTTAAACTGATAACTCTATCCGACTGACTGACAGGTACTTTTCGTGAAGTTTAAGAATGGCACATGATCCGAGAAGGAAGGACGGCTCGGGATCGTGACATGTGTAAAGCAGCAAGCCTGGATGCTGCCACGTGGTCAAGGCGTTTGGGTGGGAATCGTGGAGAGCACACGCCCTATCTGTTTGCTGCTGCTATAAAATGAAGACTTCTCCATCAGGAGAGAGTGATCGAGATGTGGTGAAGCTCGTGCAGAGAAAGTGAAGCAGCAGAGAGCCACCGAGAGCAGAGAAGAAAAAGAGAGAGAAGAGAAGAGCAGAGAAGAAAAAGAGAGAGAAGAGAAGATTGAGAGAGAGGAGTTGAGAGAGCTTGTCTGAATGTTCCTCAGTCTCTTGGTTCAGATACCAGAGCTGAGTTTGCTCATTGCGAGCTATATTCTCTTTTGAGATTTCTTATTTTTGTTTGATTCTATTTTTGTTTTCTGAACTCATGTCTTCAAGCTGTGTGTCAGCGGTTTGCAGTGGAGGATTCCACTGGACGGGTAAGCTGTAGTCCCCAATGGTTTACAGAGGTGTAGCCTTTGGACAGGTGAAGCTGTAATTCCTCAGCGGGCGAGACTTGGTCTCGGACAGCAAGCTGTGAAGCTCAACGGTTGTAGGCTAAGCTGTATTGCCCAGCGGACGCAAGCTGTGTTGCGCAGCAGTAAGCCACACTTGGGTTGAGTGTGGGGTGGACGTAGGTCTGTTGACCGAACCACCTAAAATCTGGTGTGTCATGTGTTTGTGTGATTGTTTATGATCTGATGTACGATTGCTTTTCGTGATTCTATTCTCAGATCACTTTATTTCTGCTCAGTTCAAACACTCTAGCTAGTGATCTAGTAGATCAATTTAATTTCCGCATTAGAGCCTCATTGAACTGTTAAATTAGGCCATTGATCTATTCACCCCCCTCTAGATCCACACTTCGTGGTGACAGAGTGCGTCCATCTAACACAACATCATACTCTGCGACTGAAAGGTTCCTCTGCTTCAAAGCAGTAAATTCTGCCGCCTTCTTCTCTTGCACTATATCGGAAAAATACTTCTTGTTAAAGAGTTCCTCGAACTCCTTCCACATCACTTGCTTGTCTCCCAAGGTGGCTTTTACGGCATCCCACCACGACCTCGCATCTTGTTCTAGCTGGAAGGTCGTCAAAAGGACACGTTCTTGGTCACTACACTGCATCACTTCAAAGGTCCTCTCCATCTCTTTCAGCCAATGTTCGACTTCGTCAGGATCTGTTGAGCCGCCAAAGCATGGGAGATTCATCCCACAAAAGTTTCTATGAAGATCTCCCGCTCCTTGGTGCGCCGAGACTCCTTGGGCCACTTGCTGCAGAGCTCGCGTTAGCCCTTGAACTATTCACTGCATATCCCTCCATTGCGCACGTTCGGTAGCCATTGAGATACCTTACACGTAGAATAAATTAATTTAGAATCTTTTAGAAGGAAACTTTCAAGAGTTAAATTATTGACTTAACCCAAGTCTCTACCCAAATCTCACTGGGTTGGATCCTTAGGCTTGTAACGAGGTTATAGGTCCTATGACACCACTTAGAATCCTAGAACTTAGAAAAACCTAGGAATATTAGGAAACCTAGGCTCTGATACCACCAAACTGTCACGCCCCGACGCCGAATATCGGGACTGGCAGTAGAAAGAGTTAATAATAATATGTTGATTTCCAGACATGCTATGACATGCACTAGAGAATCGAACATTCAACACAACAGCCAAAAGATTCTACCAATCAATAATTTCAGATTTACCAAAAACCAAGTTTTTCATCAAACCCACTCAAAAGAACTTAAGAAAAACTGCAACATTTGACATAATCAAAGTTACATCCATCAACTTATTACAACATCACTAGACAACACTCTAATCCCCAAAAAGACTCTACGAATGCCTCTACATAGTCTTCTAACTGGTCAGCTCCAGGGCTTCACTCTTGCCCGTCCCCATCAGTTTGCGAGCCCTCACCTAAGCTACCTGAAATAGGGGGAAACAACTGGGGGAGTGAACGCTCAGTAGGTAATAGCAGGCAAGTTTAAGTAATTAACCAATTTGCATTTATGATGTTTGAGAAAAAAAGAATAGATGATATAAATAACCGAATAAGGATAGTAAGAGAACATGAACAAAGTATAACTGGAATTGGCTGTTCAAGGATGAAATAATCAAGTCATGTAACTAATTCTGAAGGAATTCAGCAATTTAGAATACAAGAGAGAGATCATGTACAAGAATATTTCCATGTACAAGAATATGTCGTAGACATCACGCTAGTCATGCACTCGGTGCAATGCCTCACCATGTCATTACAACTCCCCAGGGCACTAGTACTTTTCGAGCGCTCCTCCAAGGACCAGACCGGGCCCTTATGATGCGTTGTCATTGATTTAATGGATCCAAGATCCCAAGTTATGTCTAGACATTAATCAAGTTAAATGGCCAATAATTTCAAGATATAGAACTTACCTCGGACAATTCCAAGGGTAAGTGAAGTAGATACTTTGACCAGAAAGTTCAAGTTATAAAGAACCAACAGGTCCTTGCATTCTAACACCAAGAATCACGAAAAACATTTCTGGAAGATACACGGTCCAAACTGGGCCGCTCAGAGACTGGACGGTCGTTAACTAGATCGCGCTAAAGGACTGGGCTGAAGAACAGCCTAATGGAAGCCAAGGATAAACGGTCTATTATGGGCCACTCAACATATAGAACGGTCACAGATGGCCCTTTTAATAGATCTAAAAGGTCTACTCTGGGCCGTTCATGGTAGGAACGATCTGAAGCCCAAGACGACAGTAAGCGGGTTGGATTGGGCCACTCAGGAACTGAATTGTCCGATTTGATCCGCTTAAGTAACTAGACGGGCCTATTCCGTCCGTTCAATACTGGCTTAACTAGCCAAGGGAAAGTCCATCCAAATGGGCTCCTGGGTTGCCATAGGCGGGGTGAAACTGAACCAGAGTCCAGTCCACTATCCATTGGTCAGCCCAGAGGCTTTTTGGGTCGACTATAACAAAACCAGGTCGAAGATAGAGCAAGGGCAATCGACCAAAAGATAGGGCATTCTACCAGAATTGCACGATTCATATTGGGCCGTCCAGAGTGTTACACGGTCCAGATCTGGCCGCGCAATAACTCGAACAGTCTAATGTGATTCGTGGCTCAAACCTAGGTAATCCAAGTGATTCAATCAAGTCAACAGGTGCAGGACTTGTGGTACAACCTGCCCGGCATCCTAGTGGGAATCCCAGGCTCGCGGGGGCTTACGGAGGTCTCATAATGGAGGTTCTAGTCCGAAGGAAGGAATATCCGGCGGAGAGTTCCAACCATTACAAGAAATGAAGGCTAGAAATCATTGGAAAATGAGTGTACGGCAGTCAGTCAATTCCACCGGAGTAGAATGACTGTCAAACAATCCTAGTATAATTAGTTCATTCTCCATTATAACATGTTTGAGATTAACTTCACAAAAATGATGAACAAGGTCGTGAGAGAGTAATTAAGCACGAGAAACTATAATTTTAAAACTTTCAGACATTCCAATTAATATGTGGGTTGCTAATTTATCATTAACCTTAATTGACTAAGATGAATCGTGCTAGAATGAAAATAAGAATTCGGCGGGATAGAACGGTTCGTATAGAACCGCTCAGAGGCCTCAGCGGTCGGTCGACAGTCCGTTCAATCCCTAGAGCCAGGGGACGAGGGCAAATCTCCAATTGGGCTTAATTGATCGAGAATTGTGCTCCAATTTCGCGAATTAAGGTCCGGTTAGATTAAGTGTTGATTCGGGCCTAAATCTGCTAATTCAGCTCACATAGGATTTTCTTTTGGGTTGGTCGTAGAAGACAAACTTGCTAAGCTATTAATCCTTGTCATGAATAGCATTTTTCAGGATTTTTATAAATTGGTTAAAATTTGACCTATTATATTTTTCAAGAATTTTCTTTATAATTTTATTTAATAATACATCGGGGTGCTACAGCTCGGCAATAAGAAAAGGACCAATATAGCGGAGACTCAACTTCCCACGCCTGCCGAAACGCATTACACCCTTCATGGGAGAAACCCTTAGAAACACCCAATCTCCTACTGCAAAGCTGAGAGGTTGCCTCCTCCGATCGGCATAACACTTCTGCCGGCTCTGTGCTGCCAAGCTTCTGCCGAACAGAATGCACCACCTCAACACGCTGCTGCACCAATTCTGGTACTGTCAGTATGCGCTCACCCACCTTGAACCAATCAAACGGAGTTCGACAAGGTCGCCCGTACAACGCCTCATAAAGATTATACCAATGCTCGAATGATAGCCGTTGTTATAGGCAAACTCCACTAATGGTAAATGGTGGATCCAACTCCCCTCCCACTCCAGGAAATATGATCTCAACATGTCCTCCAAAGGCTGGATGGTACTCTCAGACTAACCGTCTGACTGAGGATGGTACGTCGAGCTAAAAGCCAATTCCGTGCCCAGAGCTCTCTGGAAACTCCTCCAGAATCCTGAAGTGAAGCGAGGATCACGATCAGACACAATGGAGATTGGGACTCCATGCAACGGGACGATCCGCTCCACATATAATCGGGCCAACTTCTGCACACTCCAACAGATTTTGATCGGCAGCAACCGAGCCGTCTTCGTCAGTCTATCCACCAGTAACCAAATACTATCATGCCCACTGGACGTCCTCGGTAACCCAACCATGAAATCAATGGTCACGTGGTCCCACTTCCACGTAGGAATCTCCAAGGGCTAAAGTGTACCTCCTAGTCGCTGGTGCTCAGCTTTCAACTGCTGACAGGTCAAACACCTGGCCACAAAATCCGTAACATCTCTCTTCATCCCATGCCACCAAAACTGCCTCTTCAGGTTCTGGTACATCTTAGCCGATCTGGGATGCACAGCATACCGGCTCCTATGAGCCGCACGCAGCACCGCACGCCTCGTTTCCTCCTCGATGGGGACGTACAACCTACCTCTGAACCTCACAGCTCCATCCTCACCAAACTCCACCTCGGCCATGGACAAAATTTGAGGTAGCTCAGGGTCCGCACGCTGAGCCTCAGTCACCAGACGACGAATAGCTGGCGTGACAGTCAAGCTCGCGAGAACAGCCGAACCCTGATCCCGAGAGATCTTGAGCCTAAAAGTCATGGCCGGCACTTGCTCCCATAACCTCCACGTCCTCAATAACATCTGACTGACCACCACCTTCCTACTCAAGGCGTCAGCCACAACATTCATTCTGCCAGGCTGATACGACAGAGTAAAATCATAATCCTCCATGTACTCCATCCACCTCCTCTGCCTGAGGTTAAGATCCTTCTGGGTGAACACATACCTCAAACTCTGATGGTCAGTAAACATCTCGAACTTCTCACCATACAGATAGTGCCTCCAGATCTTTAGGGCAAAAATCACCTCCGCCAACTCAAGATCATGAGTGGGGTAGTTCTCCTCATGTGGCTTCAACTGCCGAGATGCGTTGTGGACGTGCAAAATTTCACGTCGGTGAAGCACTTCAAGTGAGTTCAGAATAAAACAATTATCGCAGATGATGTCGGGGCTCGCCTTGACCCCAGCGAATAGAAGAACTTCAAGAGACGGTGACGAAGCATCGTATTCGAAGACACTCTACGTCCGACGGGGCGCATAAAACCACAGGGAGTCAGGCATCCCCGAATCAACACGTTGTCGTGATCCCACCTAGTGACTACGGCGACAGAGAGCACGTTCGGGGAGTTCGAGTATCTCGAGTCCCTGAACGAGACCAACAACTGGGTGCCGCGGTATGCACATTAATGCACGCCCACACGGGCGAATCATACTGTAGCACCCCGGATTTAGCTATAGAAAGTAAACCCCCTTGAAATAAATAAAATCCCTAAATAAGTACCCAAGAAGGAAAAAAAAGATAAAGAAACAAAAATATATTAAGCCATGACCCTTTTGAAAGCCATACAATTTTTTAAGGCCAAATAAAAATTATGGGTCGTAATAAATTGATTATCTTTTTCCCGTTAGAAATAAAAATAAGTGAGGCCCAAACAATATAACTCATATATGCACATTAATGGGCCTAAAACACATATTAGATATATTATTCTGCCACTAATACAATTACTAAATAAAACCTAAACCACCTATGTATATATGAAACCCAAAAATGAATAAAATCACACACATACGTATATACCCCATATGACCCACGTAACTCCTATATATGTGTATTTTCGTACTTAAACCAAATGACCAAATTCCACTAAAAACCCAAGACAAGCCCACATGAGCCAAAAGCCAACCCAACTCCTACAGTGAAAACCCAACCCAAATGCCAAAATCCAATTTGACGCTAACAAGTGCAGGCGTCATTTACTAAGAAGTGGCTTAGACTAAGTCGTCAATTCAAAAAAATGAATAGTGCCTTTTTTTTCGACTGAGGAATTTTAGAAAAGTAATTATATGGAAAAATAAATAAAAATTGAAAACTCATATCCCTAAATGTTTCCATCTAGATCACATCCAAAAAAAAGATAAAAATCTCGAAAGATTCTAATACTTAAGTTATACATGTTTCGAACTGTGAATTAAGGGAATCCTAGTACTATTAGGATAGATACTAGAGGGTCAAGTCCCAGTCGAACTCCAACCCTATAGGGTCTCCAAAACCCTATAAATACCAACCTCTTGCTGAATCCCTTCTACCTTTTCTAACTTAAACCTGCTGCTACTTCGAGCGTGAAGAACATAGTAAGTTCTTCATCTTCTTCTTTCCTCCTGCTTCGTCGAGAGAAGCACGTGAAGGAGCCTTCTTCTTTTGTTGAAGGACTTCATCTTCCTCTTTTTCCTTGCTGCACTAGGTTGAAAGCTGTTGCTTTCTTCGCCACTACTGGGTCATGGACTGCTGCTGCATCGTCTCCATCCTGTGGCCACCAAAGAGGAAACATATAGCATCTCCTGCTTAGTTCATATGCTTGCAGGTTGCTGCCGTTCGTTCGTGTCTTCTTTCTACCTTCGCTACCGTGCAGTTGCTGCGATAGCAAGCTCTTCCTTGCTTTTATTTTCACACGTTCAATCCACCAAATCAACTCCATCAAGGTAGGTGTTCTCTCTGATGGCTAAACTAAATTAACAAAGATGATACATGCTCTTATGATCATAAACAGCATGCTCATGTTCGAGTTCATAGTCTCTAGTTTCTCGTAGGTGTTCTCGACATCAAGCTAAACCCGTTAATAGTTAAACTTTAACATGATCTCTGCATGTATATATACCTTGATCTTTTAATGCATCCGTAGGTTTTCTCAAGACTTAGCAAAACTCTGAAATT
Organism: Amorphophallus konjac; assembly: GCA_022559845.1. Classification (NCBI taxonomy): domain Eukaryota; kingdom Viridiplantae; phylum Streptophyta; class Magnoliopsida; order Alismatales; family Araceae; genus Amorphophallus; species Amorphophallus konjac. The sequence goes on from CM040124.1 coordinate 42,254,329, forward strand.
AGTAAGTTATAAGCATGCATATAGGTCTACAGATTTCGTTCTTTTACTGAGGTTTATCTATTTACTGCAAGAATGAAATTGACGACCCAATCTAGGGTGTCATTTTAATTCAACGACCGACCAATCGGTCGTCAATTATAAAAGTTAGTTATAGAGTTTTTGCTTTAACGGCTTGTTCGTGAGCACCGGAGTCTCCTTTGGACATGAAATTTTATGGGTATATTATTAGGGTGGAGACCGAGGTAGTGAAAGTGGTTGCACCATTTTTTGTGCCTCCTATCTCAAGATCCCCCATCTCTCAACGAAAAATTATTTTGAACGTCTGGTTAGGTAGAGTTTTTCGAGCCCGTCATTTCGGTATATCATAGGCTCGATTCCGACGTGGTTAAGTCGGGAAACGAGAGGACTGAAGAATTGACACAATTTGACAATTTATGAAATGACGACATGTGTATAGTCGTCCAATCCTTTTGACGATGTAGAACAAGGTCGTCAGATTATATGTATATATATATATAGTAATTATAGCTTTAAAAATTCATATCTATTAAAATATGCCACAGAAAATTATAAAAACTATATATTTGGAATCCTTACATTTTTCTCCTAATTATCATATATTTTATTTCTCTGAATTAGTTTAAATAAATAAATATGTCTTTGAATGTATATTCTTGAAATTATTCAATTAAATAGATATTGACTTGAATTCTTGTTAAATAAATTACGTTAAAAATCATAGAATTAACGTCTCTCCAAGTGGACGCTAATTAATAAATGACACTACTCACGGACGTCAATTAAAAATAAGTTTATTTAATTATAGTTAATTATAGAATTGGATTGACGTGAATTCTATAATTAACGCATTCATGTCCTCACCGTTTTCTTCCGGTTTTGACCCATACCTCGGGTCTTTCGGCACTCTCATCTCACGTCCGTAGATGGAGCCCCTTTTTCCTGATTGGTTTACGTTATACACCTCAACTCTCGGTGACATACGAGTCCTCCGTTGGACAATCCGTTCCTTCGGACTGGCAAGTTAGTCATTGAGACCTCCGTAAGTCTCCGCTAGCCTTGGATTCCCTTAAGGCAGCAGAGCTGGTTGTACCTTAAAAACCTCAGATCCGATCCGTGTCACTTTGGTTTTCTGTTAGTCTTGACACTCTACTCCTTTTGGAATCTTCTTGTCATCAATTTGAGAACATAACCCTTTGACTCTGTATTTGGCCAAATCTGATTCTGAAACATTAAGGGCTGTGGGTCCGGAACTTTTCAGTGCCAGGTAGGACGGAAGTCCAATTCTGTAAACCATGGTAAATTTTGGGTGTGGCATTGCACCAAACTCTGTACATCTGTTATATTCTATTATTTTTTTATATCTGTTATTCTGCAAACTCTGGTAATTCTGTTAAATCTGTTATTCTGATAATTTGTTGCTCGGTTATTTTGATAATTTAGATATTCTGCTAGATTACTTATATTTATTGGAACTCTGTTATATTCTGGCCAATTCTGAAGTTATGTTCATCCGCGTATCTGTCCTTGTTATATTCTGATAGCTTGTCCTTGACTCTGCATGGGAATTCATCCTTATTTCTCTTGAGCTTGTAACTGCCTTTGACTTTAATATTCATCTTTCCTGTTAGATTGATCGTCATGATTTTCTAGTTCCATGCCTTGCATTGTCATGAACATGTTAATTGGCTAATCACTTATATTCTGCTTGATGAGAGATGTAATTCCTACTGAGCGTTTCGCTCACCAGCCTATCTTTAACGTTTTTCAGGTAATGACATTGAAGATAGTCCATCAGATGGGGAAGGGCAAGAGTGTTGAGCGTTATGGAATCGAGTCTGTGTCTTTTATCATCTTGAGTCTTGTCCTATCATTGAGCCTTTTCCTTTTTATTAAGAGTAATGAGTCTTTTCATTTAAATATGCAAGTGAGTCAAGAATTGTAAGTTTGACATTTGATATTAATAAGAATTGTATTTTTGCCATTTTTGTCTAGCCTTGAAGTTGTGTCTTATGAGTTGCTCTGATTATTCACGACTGTATCGCTGCCACGTTCCGACCAATACGTTCCGCTGCTATCAGATCGGGACGTGACACATACCCTTGATTGGAGAGGGGAATACCCTCAAAGGTACCCCAGCAGCAAGGCAGAATGAACCTCGAATACCCTTAAGTCTAATGGGTGGCCCCCTGGCCTCCCGGGGCTTTGATCCGGTGGCACTACCCAGCCCACCATCCGGTGGCGCCTTAGCGCCAGCGGTCCGGTGGCTGCTCCATCCGGTGGTGACCATCCCAGCCACTTTGACTGCTTGATCCGGTGGCGTCCCCGAACACGCTGATCCGGCACGCCCAAACTTGAGTGGATGAACCGGTGGCACGACAACACCCCCATCCGGTGGCTCCGGCGGCGTCACACGAAACCCATAGCTCCCCCCTTCCCGATGGTCCGCTGGGTATTTCCTCTATCTAGGGGATCCCCACCTCGATGCGCAGCGGACACAGATCGACCTTGCATCATCTCGGCAACTGCCAACGCGTCCACTTCCATCGCCAACCTCCTGCAGGCCCTATATCCGGCAAGGTCATCGTGGACGCGACAGAGGGAGAGCACTGCAGGGAAGATTCGGGGTGATCCGGTTGACCCCTCCTTCAACGCCGGTTGGGCATTTCCAGTATAAATATGACACACGGAGATATGTGAAGGGTCAGTGGCTTGGGAAGGGTTCCAAGTTCTGTGACTTCCTCCTTCCTGCTAGCTCAAGCTCCGGTGAGCCCAGGGGGAGAAGAAGAACGTAAAGAAAAAGGAGAAAAAGGGAGAAGGCAGAGAGGGAGAGGTCTAGAGAAAGGGAGTGGAGTTCAACCTTCGTCTCCTCTCCGATGGTTCTTAGCTTCGTTCTCCGTCGGTCTTTCTTCCTGGTCCAAGCTCCCCCGATCCTGTCACACCCGGGGAGTTCCTTGTATCACTCCCGGTCGGTTTGGGGCTGCTACCTCCCCTCCATGGAGCGTTAGCTTCCCCCTTACTCCGGGTGTTTGCTTCCCGTTTGAAGAATAATAGTTGTGAATGTGCAGTTTAGGAGGTGTGCTCTTCCCATGTTCTTCCTGTTCCTTCATTTCACGAAGGGTGTCCTGAGTTTGCTCAATGCAATGGGTTACACTCAGAACCGACCTCCCTTGGATACGTTGTCTCTCCCCCTTCCTGCTGTCTTCTTCACCCCTTTCTGTTAGTCTCGTTAGACTCTAATTCTTCCTTTCTCTACTGCTATTGTGAGGGCTCTTAGACCTGGTCTGGAGGAGAATCTCAATCCCCATCCGGTGGGTTCACCCCCCTGCAAGACAGAGGATCTGGCGGCCTTCTGCAGCCACCCAGTTGGTGCAATCCTCAACCTTGCTCCCCCCACCTTGCTCCCCTGTTAGCTTACGCCATCGGTGACCCTGTCTGGGAATCCCCATTCGCCTGTGCACCGGTCCGGGGCCCTCTGCACAAGTTGATCCGGTGACCCTCCATGGGGTGTGATCAGGTGACGCCCTCGTCGTGGTGATCTGGTAGCACCGTCACTTACTCTATCCGGTGCCACCACCATCCCCTGGTATGATGGCCTATCTACCCTTCCCATACCTTGAACTGGTGGCGTCAATGCCCAATTGATCCGGTAGCCCCCGGGAGCCTTCCCATCTGGTGCTACTTTGTGTCTGGCCCATCCGATGGCCCCCCCTTCCTCCGGTGACCCGATGGCCCTCCATGTGTCATCCATCCGGTGGAGTCTCGCTCCTTTGATCCGGTGGTGTGCCCGCCTCCCTTGATCCGGTGGCACCTTTCTACGCTCTTGATCCGGTGGCCCAGCCACCCCAAACCTCATCCGGTGGCATATTTGGACCGGTGACCCCACCCTCAACTCCCCACTTTGGCCTTTGGTCCGGTAGTGTCCCACTTCCTCATCCGGTGGCGCCCTCCATCCTTCCATCCAATGGCGCTCTTCACCCTTTGATACGGTGGGACCCCCATCCGATGGCGCCCCTTCTCCCCATCTGGTGGCGCTCCCCTCCTGTCTGCCCATCCGGTGGTTTGCCTCCCTCTTGGCCGATCCGGTGGCGCAGCCACCATGCCCTGACTTATCCGGTGGGGGCCGTTCTCCCTGCTACGTGCCTTGACCATGAACAAATGTCCTCCGCATCATGCCTCACGAGATTTTTACCGAGGTGTTGCAACTCCGGTGGGCATCTTTTGTTTTTTGGGTCACGTTACTCCTTGTGGACGTGTACCCGCTCTCTCCCTCCCACATCCGGGTACGGGGGAGGTGCTATCGGATTTTCACCAGGATTATACATATAAAAAGGGGAGAAAGAGAAAATGAACTAATAAATAACAACGGAGCACTTTTACCGAATCGATAGGACCTTAAAAGACACGAAGAAGATCGAACATCGTGACGTCACATCACCTTGACAAGCATGATCATCCATTACACGGGCGAATAAAAGAACACGCATGCATCTCGTGAATAAAGAGGCCATGTTCCTTGGCATATGGCCATGTCATCACATCCCATGCCGGCTCACGCGTTACGATCCCGTGGTATATAGAATAGCGATGTGTGAAAAATAGGATTACGTCCGATGGGAAACCTTCCCTATGCGTGAGGACTAACCTCTATCCCGTACCCAGGAGAACGCTCGAGTCCAATCCTCATCTTGTCTTGCGCATGCTCAGACTCGTATAACCGCTGCATTTGACGTGAATAGGAGCTAGCCCTAGAATAGACACATTTCTTAGGTCGCTTGTCTCGTTATAACCCACATGTCGACTTCGGACCCCTCTTGCATCGTCACCCAGCCCCGGGAAATAAAAAGAGAACGTTAACCGAATAAAACTCACACGTACGAATGACTAGAATAAACTAATTAGGATTATGACCTCCTGGCGTACATCCTCGAAAGTCCCCTCTGCCCCTTTGACCCTACGGTGGGAATATCAACATTGCCCTGAGGCTCGGCTGTGAGCCCTGGGGATTACTCCTCAATATGGCTCCGGGCCGACCTCCTCCGGGCCGATATCCACTTCGACCCGACTCATTCCCTAACCTAACATTAACCTTGCCGTACTCCGACAGACATCTCTTCGGGTTTGTTTCGGATTTACTGTGTTCTCTTGAGTGGGCATCCATACGGACGCAGAATGGTCTTTAGGTGACCGGCACATTTCCAGCGCTAATCTCGGCGGCGCGAAGCCGTGCCATACCATCTTAAACTTCCTTAACCTCAGTCAGCTAACAGTTGTTTAGGCCATGGGGCCCTCTCTTCTCGGCGATTAATCAAGGGTATTCCCCCGTATGGGGGATGTAATTAACATCGTGGCCTTCATCGCACGGTGGGTTTCGGTCCCGACACGAACCACACAATCATCTGATCAGTCGGACGGCGCACATCCAGGGCTTCCACGAAGCCCGAATAAACCATCACCCTGTGACTGGCACGCCTATGCACTTAATAAACCACCTTGATAAACAGTGCGTCCACAAGTCTGGCACGCCTAGTGGGACAGAAACTTCCCTTCATCTCTTCGCTGGATCAGAGGGCCCTACGGTCCCTTGACTAATTGTTCAATCTACAAATGCAGGACGTTTACTAGGCAAGGCAATGGCGGCTACTTTTGGTCCGCTCATCGTGGAGAGCCATGCCCGAGATGGTTACCTCACCGTCCCTCTTTGCTATGGCAGCTTCCCTCCCGTTGTCAGCTTCTCCAACTTCCTCGAGGTAGCGTTCATGAACCTGTAGGACGTGGATGCGTCTGATGCTGCTGAAGTAGGCACCCTCACCCAGGGCGTCGCCAAGACTGCTGTTGGCCGCCCATTGGCCCAAACCGGTGACCGCGCCTCGACCGGGGCATTGAGTTGCCTCATGCACCACGTGCGCATCACTGCTGGCCCGTCCAACCAAGGATCGACATCGCATCGGAGGAGGTGCCGCAGAAGCCAGGTAGGGGTTACTCCCTCCGGAAGACGGATGTCAAACTCTGGTAAATCAATCATTGTCGGCAGCGTCTGGGTGCACCTAAACGGACTAAGGGTGGAGGCGATCCCAGCTCAGGTCGTCCCTAATGTGCCGGTGCGAAACTCTTTTCAAGCACTGGCGGAAAAAGACAAGAAGAAGCCAAGCAAGGTCGAGGGGTCGGAAGATCGGTCGGCCCACCAACCAGCAGAGAAGAAGAAGGTGTGGGTGCCCAAGGGTACCCGAAATACTCCAACGGCTCAGGCTGGGCCGGAACAAGCCCGCCATGAAAGACAAAGGAGGAGGAGCCCGGCTGGGCCAACAGATGCAGAGTACCACTTGGGGCCTGTCACCCTGTCACTGCTGAGGGACGCCCGTCACCGGCGCCCCCGACACCATCACAGCCTCACCAAATCAAGGCGTCCATCCCACCAGTCACACGGTGAAGATAAAGCCGTATTACACACCCCCACCCCCTTCCACTCATAGGAGGAGGTGAATGAAGTCATGAGGGCCTACTTGTATGGCCCGGCAAGCACCCTGCTCAGGCGTCAGAGGCTATTGCAGGCAATAGCCAGTATCCCAGAAGAGCAAGAGCCTCGATCCCCGCCAACTACTGAGTCGAGGAACATACCAGAAGATTATCACCTGTCCCCACCTCGGGAAGAAGCACAATTGCGAAGGTCGGTCTTTGATAGACTGACTTTCCCTTGTCGATCAAGCAGAAGGGCATCAAGAAAGAGTAGAGACATGAGGGTCTACTCTTGCAACATCGCCGAGGTTTTCAGCCGATATGGGGCCCTACCCACTGAGCCCAAAGAAATGGCCAGGCTGGCCGAAAGACCAGGCCCCCTCACCAGGAGAGGAAGGGCCGCGACTGAGATAATACAAGGCTGTGCCGATGGTGCCGCCCCTGAAGAACTTCTGATGACCGTCGTCGCAAATGTCATCACTACGGGAGACACTAGCGGCATGCCATGTACCTCATCTGAGGAAGCTCCAGTGGAAGAGAGAGGAGGTACTCCCGGCTCTGCTCTGAACGACCCCACTGTACTGCTCATGATGCAGCAGTATCAGCGGGAGATTGAATTGTTGAAGAAACAGCTGAATGAGAGGAACTCCCAACCCTCCAGCTTCGGACAGACTGAAGCACTGCCTGAAACCCTTTGGGGCAATGGGAAGACTTCAGAAGCATCTCCACAAGCAGCGGCACCCTCGCCAGCACTCAACTACGGAGGAAATGCTCCTCCACTTCAACCGCAGCCTACAGTGCCAGTTGCGCCTTCAGCCTTCACTTTTCAAGGTTCTGTTGCCGCACCCCAAGCCACGATGCTAACCACGACGTTGGCTCAGCCGGCTCACTTCTACCCAAGCCCAGCCGACGCAGCGGCCGTAAGTAAACTGATGCTGGAGTAGATGATAGAAATGAAGCTCGCGGAGAGGGGTGACGGTGACCACGTCCCCTTCGATACGTACCGGGTACCCTATACAGCGTACCATGCTGCCAAGAAGTTGCCGCCTGGCATCACTAAGCCACCAAAGTTTGAGAAGTTCAATGGGCAGGGGTCTCCCAGGGAGCACATTGCCTACTATGTGAACGTCATGGACGATCTTGCTGCAAACGAATCCGACCTCCTGAAGTTCTTAGGATCTACATTGACAGGGCTCACCTTCGAGTGGCGCTCGGGCTTGCCCGCAGGGTCCATCGTCGACTGGCTCGACATGAAGAAGAAATTCAAGGAAAGGTTCTACGTATCTGAAGGAGAAGTCACCATGGCGGAGCTTTACGCCACTAGACAGAGGCTCGACGAGTCTGTGCTAGACTATATCAGAAGATGGAGGAACCTCAGCATGAGGTGCAAGCGCCCGTTCCACCAGGAAGATGCGGTGCAGATATGTAAACAGAACCTGAAGAAAGAAGTGCTGGAAAGGATGATCGGCGCCGAGGTGAAGTCATTTGATCGCCTAAATAACATCGTAGCAGAGATCAAGGTTGGCCCGATACTCCTCCCCCCCAGCCGCATCCAATCAGAAGGCCCGACAAGTTGAAAAGAGGCCGATGCCGTAGGAGGTTCATGCGGTGGACTTCAAGGCATTCGAGAGGCAGAATCAGAAAGAGAAGGAAGCGGCCAAGTCCCTTCCAGCCAAGCCAGCCGATCGGCGAGAAGGCCCCTCTCTGTGGGAGAAAATGAGAAGCAAGCTCTACTCCTTCTCCCGGGATAAAACCTGGCTTCTGTTCGAGTGGGATACTAAATACAATAAGGTCACGCTCCCAGAGCCGAAGAGACCAGGCGACTTGTGGAAGAGAGACGACCGTCGCTTCTGTCAGTATCATCAGATGATCGGGCATAGCATCGAGGACTGCTACATCTTCAAGGACATCATTGAGTCTTTGATTAAGAAGGGAGAGCTTGACATGGGAGAGCTCAAGGTGGAACCCCCACAGCCGCATGAGATGCCTAACTTGGCTCCCACCGTCAATATGGTGTCACTGTATCAGCAGCTGCCTAAAAAGGTGTCGGAGGCTAGCACTCAGCAAACCTATGAAGCTTTAGTCCGGGGACCGGCCCAAGAACAAGAAGGTTGGCAGTCTGCCCCGACGAAGACCAGAAGAAGGAGGCAACCAGCCCAGCCCAGTCCGGGAGTCCACATGAAGGGTGTCCCACCTAGACCTCCACCGCCACCGGTAACCCCGGTATGGCACGACACAGCCCCGCGGCTAGTCGTGAGGCATCTGACCCATAACAAGAAGGATCTCACCCCGATGCGAATGCACAAGGAGGTCGGCCCTGTGGTCAAGCGGCTACAGGCCCATATTGAGGAACTGGAAGATTACAAACAACCCGAGTTTCGACCTGTCGAACTGAAAGAGTACATCCCCTGGGAGCAGTTCAAGGCACTTGAGATCTCCCCCGAAGCTGAAGGCGAGCTGGGATCGAAAGAAGAGCCTCCTCTGTGGGGTGAATTCCCTCGTGAGCAGCCACCTCCTAAGGAGAGGAAGAAGAGGAAGAACAAGAAGAAGGCCAAGGCCAAGAGGAGCGAGGAGGTGGTACTGTCTTGCAACACTCTGTCTGCTTTGTTCGACACCGCCCTATCCTTGAACGGGGAGGAAGAAGAAGCCCGCCCCGAGCCGGCGGAGATTGACCAAGCCGAGGTCTCCACCTCTGTGGAACGCGGATTTTTTATTATTTTTAAATTATTTAAATTTATTATTATTTTAATTTATGTGGGGAATTCTCTTATTTGTATTCATTGATTATTAGGCGTGCCAGTCACCGAGGTGACAATTTAATTGTGCGCTCGATCTGACTTTTAATCAGTCGATTGTGAAGTCCGAGTCGGGACCCGAAGTCCGTCATACCATAAAGGCTATGACGTTAATTACGCCCTTCCTAAGAAGGACAACCCTTGATTAAACGCCAAAAATAGGAGGAAGACAGCGGCAAAAATGAGGCTCAAATGAGGGCGAGGGTTGGTTCATCAGCAAGGCGTTAGATAGCCTGAGTGAAGCAACGATACATCAAATGCGGAACAAATCCGACGGCATGTCCCCATTACCTTGGACTATGCCAGATGGGGATAGGAAACCACCCATGCAGCGGCAGGATGGGATCCGTAAAAGATCGGGTATATCTAACCCAGAATCCGGATAAGGACCGGTGCAGCATGACACACCCTGTGCAGGCGCGATGTCTTATTAATATTCCCCTTCGGAAGACCATCGGAGAACATGCAAGGGCAGAACTTCGTGGGCCAACGGGGTTAGGGCGGAATACCATAGCTATCTGATGAGGTATGTACGAATTTCGACAGCATGTCCCCTTAACTTGGACTATGCTAAGAAAAGATAGGCTATCATCCACGGGAAGCCGGGATGACAACCAAAGGAGAACGGCGCCAGGCCGCGGGGGACATTGCTTGCATTCATATCATCGATTGATGTTCCCTTGGAACCCATCAGAGCACATGTAATGACATGGCTCTTCAGGTTCATAAGGCTGCAGAGAAATCCGGATCGGGACTAAGAGATGTAGGGGAGGTCCTCCCCATTGCTGTATCTCCTCGGGACGTATGTGATGGTCTCTGAACATCCTCTAGACAGATGTGTGGAGAGATTTAAAGGGATTGGGGGGTGATGGTACGAAGGTGGATCTTGGCCTGGGTTTTATTGGCCAAAGAAGGAGCCTCGGCGTGGGTTTTATTGGCCGGGGGGAGCTCTCGGCGTGGCTTTTATTGGCCAAGGGGGGTTCTCGGCGTGGCTTTTATTGGCCAAGGGCGGTTCTCGGCGCAGGGGTTCTCGGCGCGCTCGTCACCGCGCCGGGAACCTGGCCCCGGGAAGCCCCCGGGCCGGGAAGGCTGTATTGCAAAGGGGTTTTCTTGGGCAGTGAACAAGATTGAGGGTTTTATCAACATGCTGAAGGGAAAAAGGGGGGGGGGAACCCTCTCGGCCGCATAGCTCTCGGCGTGGCAACGGCCGCGCCGGGAAGGTGAAATGGCTCAAGGCCAGAAAGGGTTTATGGCTTGATTACGATACTCTATTCTAGAGATTTCTGGGATTTTTGGCTTGGATTGAGGCAGGATTTGGAGTGCAGAAGGGGATTACAGGAAGGTTTCTGCTGGAGGGATACCAAGGGAATTGGAAGGCGAAATCAGTAGATGAAATAAGACCCTCTCACAACGTCCTGTGAAGATTTTTATCTGTTTTCCGCCAGCCGTCTGAGGAGATCAAGAGATGACTGTCTCTGATCCCCTGGACAAGCCCAATGGCATCGAGGAAACAAACCAGCGATGGAGGAACGACACAACCCTCGGCACTGGAATTCTAGGCCCTAATCATCCAAGAGTCAGAATGGAGGACCCAGGAGTCGAGGTCATCACTTATCAGAACCTCGTGGGGTTGCATTCATCTGCAGATTGAGCACATATCTCATAACCAGCAGTTCAGGGCACCGAGAGATTGATATATCTGGTTCCTGAACGGCATAAAGAAGGGGCCTCGAAGGAAAACTCGAATGTATGCGGGGGATCTGCCATCGAGACAGGAGGGGAGAAGGAAACAGAACCCAATAACCCATTAGATGGGGGTAGGGGCCCTATCTTCATTCCTCTTTGAAGAACAGACTCATAGAAACGACTCTGAAATCCGAAGCGTCTGGACTATTGGTCATTCAGATAAAAGATATATATACGTAGGAAGACAGAGGGCAGAGCTTCGGTTGCCTAATATCTGGCACGGCAACTGTGACATTTCATTTCATCTCATTATCACCACTTACATCAACTGCAAGGCTGAAGCCGAGAAACAGGCAGAGGGGAGGAACGGAGGCAGGCAAGAAAAGAATTCTCGGTCCTCATATGAATAATCAAAGCACGAGGACATAGACTATTACATACGGAGGAAAATAAAAGAAGAAAATAAACATGGGGGGGGAAGGGTGGAGCATTGACTCCACTCCCTCCCCCGAGCAGCCCACCTGGAGCTTTCTTCTTCTCCTTCTCTTATTCTTTCTTTTCAGTGGGATCTCTCATGGCTTTCTATCTCTCTTCTTTTTTTTTCTTCGCTTTCTTCCGCCCCTTTTTTTTTGTTCCCCCTTTTTTATCTCAAGAGGAAGGGGGTTTTTATAACACCACCTTCCCCCCTATCGGCATGGTCATCTCGGCGCACGGTTGATGAGCTCCCGGCGCGCCTTATTCGGAGGCAGTAGGCTTCTCGGAGGCAGCTTCCGCATATGGGTCTTGTTGGGCTCTCGGCGCCACACAACTGGGCCCATTTAGATATTTTAGTCTTTTATGCTTCCTCATCAGTAAGCTCGAGCTGTTAAAGCCGCTTAATCTGTCCCTTCATTTGTCGGTCCCTCGAGTCCGTCAGACTAGGCGAAGGCCCATCAATTGGTGAGTTAGCATAGCTTCATCAGAATATTTCTGGGGATTTTCATCAGTCAGTGGACTGCAGTTCTTCATCAGTACTGCCGTCTGAGCGACGACAACACCGGACATCAGCTTGGCCGGGGAGGGCTTCAGCCGGGTGGTAGCTTCAGTGATAAATCTTCCGTAATCCTGGTCTTGCAGGGACTTCCGGGATCTTCATCTTTCACTCAATCTTTCATTATGTCTCGTTTCTATTGTCTGTTATATTTCAGGTGTCAACAAATGCCCCCCACTTGCAGGTGGCGAGAGTGCAGAATAAATGACACGGTGCCTGCAGGTGCATAATTCAGCATCTGAACCCATTTATCAGTTTGGGACTGCTAATCATCTTTCATTTTACAGCTTGGAAGCTTCTTTGCATTGACTTTTCTTGTAATTTCTTTCAATTACTTTTGATCTCTTTGTTTTGAATATTCTCGTCACGGCTCTCTCGGCCTGTAGCTTCTCGGCGCAACCACCGGTAGGGACTCTCGGCGGAGAGCTTCTCGGCGCGCCCGGCAAAGGGGCTCTCGGCAGCACTTCTCGGCGTGCCTTTTGGCCGAATGGAGTCTCTCGGCCTGGGTTTCTCGGCGGCCCTTTCTCGACGCGCCTTTCGGCCGAAGGGGGGCTCTCAGCCTGGGGGTTCTCGGCGCGCATTTGACCGCGCCGAGACCCTCTTCGCTGGGGCTTCTATTTAAGGCGCCGAAAGCCTCTTTCTTCTCATTCTCTACAGCCTCTTCTCTCTCTTCAGTTTCTTTTCCTTCTCGGCGTTGGCGGCGAGTTCCTCCCCTCCGACCGTCCATCTTTCTTTCCGTCTCATTAGACTTCGCCCGGGTAGGACGTTCTTTGGGGATTTAATCCCTTTTGCTTCCGGGATCGCCCCCTCTTGGTTGGCGACTCCCTATTCTCCTTGGGTAGACCCCGAATAAGGGGAGATGCTGCCGAAATTTTCAAGGGCTTCATATATATAATAATCCTTACGAAACTACCTCTTATCTTAGGTCTTTTACTTAACATTTCTTTTCCCCTGACTGCAGATATTGCAATGGCTTCCGGCTCTGCTGCTGCATCCTCTGGAGCTATCGGGGCCAGTTCGTCAGCCCAGCCAGATATATCACGGGCCACAGTAAACTGGCTGAATGTGCACAGTCTAGACTTCGGATACGACAAAATCGCTTTCGTTGATGAATCGTCTGATTCTGAGACCAACACGGTGTCAACATCCCGGGTATACTCCACTGGCATGGAAACATGCTTCAGACGGGGCACTGATTATCGACCGGATTTCCCGAAGGACAAGCACTTGATGCCGTTTATCCGGACTTTCACCGTGGGTGGAATGCGGGACTATCGAATTGCTCGTGCAGTTGAAGCCGCAATTCTGGTCGAGAGAGATAGCCTGAAAGATTCAGTGTATCGTGGGAAGGCTATATATCTTCCCGGGGAGAAGCGTGACTGGGATGCAATCCTTGGCATATCAGAGCTGGAGCCGGAAAAGAAAATGCTGACCCGGGCCCTGGAGTTTACACCTGCTCGGTGGGATAATGCCAGTGGCCGAGTCAATAGGGAGAAGCCCGGCTATGGTCTCTTCCTGGCACCAGTAAAGTGGGGGTACCGCGAAGAACCTTTTGTGTTGAATTGTTCGGCCATTCAGTTCAAGTATCATTTGGCCGCTGGTTGGTTTGGGGATACCAAGATCACTGAGGCCCACCTATTTCGAGTAGGAGCAGTGGAGTTTACTGAGTTTGTTCTGAAGGAATATGCCCCTCTGCTGATCAGAGCCGGGGTATTTCATAGTGTCTTTGCTTCCAGATTTCGATATCCCATATCCCGAGGGTTATGCTGTGGGATGTTTGAAGTCTTCTGCCCCTTATTCAACATATTTTATACAGCAGAGGGTGAGACATCTCTTGA